>JAJEJO010000705.1:112794-132770 GCA_020662805.1 Glaucomys volans | reverse complement strand
AAAAAAAAAAAAAAAAAAAAAAAAAAAAAAAAAAGTTCCAGGCCAGCCTCAGCAACTTAGTGAGACCCTGCCTCAAACAAAACAAAACAAAACAAAACAAAACAAAACAAAACAAAACAAAGCAAGGATTTCTGTTCTCACAATTTCTATTCCTCATTGTTTTGGAGGTACTCACCAGAACAATCAGACAAGAGAAAGAACTAAAAGACATTCAGATAGGAAAAACTAAAATTGTCCAATGTAATACATCTGATGGGTTATGCAAAGTGATACTAAATGTGAATTAACAAAGATTGCAAAATGTAAGATGTTCAATTACATTACATTATACATATAGTATTATAATAAACTTTATTTATATAGACTAGAAATGAGCAATTAGAAATTGAAATAAATTATGCCATTTATATAGCACAAAACATGAAATTATTTAGGGGTAAATTTGACATAATATGTGTAAGGTCTATATGTTGGAAATCGCACAACATTGTTCATAGAAATTAAAGACTTAGATAAATGGAGAAATATACCCTGTTATGAATGGGAAGACTCAAAATTGTCAAGATATCAAGTCTTCCCAAACTGATTTATAGGGCTATTATAATCTCAATAAAAATGCCAACACAATTTTTTATAGATCTTAAAGTTCAGGTGGAAATACAAAGAATATAAAACAGCCAAAACAATTCTGAAAAAACCCAAAGTTCATGGACTAATATGACCTGTGTTCAAGGTTTATTATAAAATAGTAATAATCAAGACAATATGGTTTCAGGGTAAAGACAGAGTTCAATGAAACAGAATACAGTACAGAAGTATACCCCAACTTATACACATAATGACTTCTTGACAAAGTGCAAAGGCAATTCAGTGGAGGAAAACATTTTGAAACAAAGGGTTTGGGAGTAATGGATATGTATATGCCAAACAACAAAACAAAGCAAAACAAACAAAAAACTTTAATCAATACCTTGAGCCAGATGTAAAAATTAATTAAAAATGTATCATCAATCCAATGTAAAGCCTAAAATCAATAAAACTGCTAGGAAAAATATACAAGAAAATCTTTGTGATTGTGAGTTATGCAGAGATTTCTTAGATAAAACAAAAAGCACCATTTATGAAAGAAAAATGATAAATTGAACTTCATCAAAGTTGGAAACTTTTGCTCTTCAAAAAACTGTGTAAGACAATAAAAAGACAAGTCACAGACTGGGAGAAAATATTTGCGCACTACACATTTGATAAAGGATAACTAATCCAATTTAAAAAATGGGTGAAATCTGGGTGTGGTGGTGCATACCTGTAATTCCAGTGACTGGAGGCAGGAGGATGGCAAGGCCATCTTCAAGGCCAGCTTCAGCAATTTAGCGAGGTCTAAAGCAACTTAGTGAGGCCCTGTCTCAAAATAAAAAATGAAAATGACTGGAGACATAAGTAAGTGTAAAGTGCCCCTGGGTTCATTCTCTAGTACCAAAAAATAAAATAGCATAAAATGAGCAGAAGGTTTGACAGAGACGTCACCAAAAATAAACAAAACAAAACCAGATACAGATAGTAAATAAACATATGAAAAGAGTCATTAAGGAAATGCAAATTTAAACTACAACATGATACTGTCACACAACTTTTAGAATGTTTAAAATTAAAAAGACAGACAATACCAAGAGTTGGTAAGGATTTGGAAGAACTAGAACTCTCATACGTAAAATGGGAATGTAGAACTGGGGATATAGCTCAATGGCATGATTCTTGCCTACCAGGCACATGGCTGTGACTTCAATCCCCAGCCCTGGAAGGAAAAATGGGTGAATTTAAACTGGTACAACTACTTCAGAAAATAGTTTGGCAGTTTCTGAAAATGTTAAATATACTTTTACATTTATATATTAATCATTTTGCTTCTTGATGTATGTATGTATGTATGTATGTATGTATGTATGTATGTATTTATTTATTTATTTATTGGTACCAAGGATTGAACCCAGAAGGGCTTAACCACTGAGCCACATTCCCAGCCCTTTTTTGCATTTTATTTAGAGACAGGGTCTATCTGAATTGCTTAGGGCCTGGCTAAGTTGCTGAGGCTGGCTTTGAACTCTTGATCCTCCTGCCTCAGCCTCCAGAGCTGCTGGGATAATAGGTGTGCATCACCATGCCCCACACTCCTAGATGTTTACCCAAGACGACTGAAAGCTTGTGTGTATACATAGACTTGTACATAAATAGTATTAGTAGTTTTATTTGTAATAGCCCAAAACTAGAAACAACCTAGATATCCATTAACAGGTGAACAGATGAAGAAATTGGGTTATATCTATGCAGTAGAATACTACTCAGAAATAAAAAGGAATTACACATGTAATAATATGTATGAAACTCAAAATAATTACCTTGAGTGAAAAAAGCAAACTACAAATTGTATTACTAATATAAAATTCTAGAAAATGAAAACTAAAGTGACACAGTGCAATCCCTGGTTGCCTGGGACTGGGGGGAAGGAGAGCTGGGAAGAGAGGAGGAGGGAATACAAAGGGGAATGAGGAAAGATGGCGGTGGTTGCATGGCTACATACACATGTCAGCACTTACAAAATTGTCTATGCATATATAATCTGTTCATTGTATATTATTTATATCTCAATAAAAGTTTTATTGTTTGAAAGATACTATAGTCTTTCTTCATTGTTCAACAAGAAATGTGTTGTGATAGGGATGAAAAATCTTCAGAGTATGTATTTGGCCTAATTTTTACATGTCAAATGTTAGTTTGGGAGCTTCAGAAGGTGAGGGTCATGAGACCATTTTTCCCCAGTGATTCCCTTGCAGTGATAAGCTGCAGTGTTACTATGCAATTTTCTTTGGGTTATGGACCTACAGGTGTTAGTCAAGTGTTTTAGACCAACAACAAATTTGAAAATCCTTTTTCTTTCAGTATTATATAAATAGTAGTGACAAACACTTTCCCATGTTCATTTTGACAGAATGTGAAGACACCTGAAATTGGTCCATTATCCTCTCTGACATCTCCGCTATTATATTCTCAGCAGGCAGTGTGACATCACAGAATTCTAAAAGCAAGCACATGGAGGTGGTATCTGGACTGGTTGTGTTTCTGGTGCTACTATGAAGTTTGTGTACATACACAAAGGAGACTTCTAGAAACTTCAGATTTCTTCTCTGTGAAATTGTTAACTGTTTTTTTTTTTTTGCCTTTGATGCAAATAACATGGATTTATCTCAAAGTTCAGGATGCAAAATATGTTTCTGAAGAAGATTTGGGAAGTCCTGAAAATTCTGGATAGTGGAGATTCTGCATGAAATGTGTCTTCCAGGGATATGAAAATTTAGGGGGTTAAAGAAAATTAGTGCAGAGATTGCTCCACAACTCTCTGAACCAATGTGCATTTCAGTCCTAGGGGAGTGAAATAAACGTCTTGTGCAGTACGTTCTGCATCTGTTCTCATCGGTAACCTTCAATAGTTGATTGCCTCTAATTTCAGTTAAAGTCTATGGTGGCTGATATAGAATCTAAAGTAATTGTATTGGTCACTTTTGTTATTTTTGAGAATGCAGGCATTGGAGGCATCTGAAGGTGAAACAGGGTTATGCACACATAGAAGTCAGTGGACATTGCCTTTCTTTTTTCTTTTTAGACAATTATGTACAGTTATGGCTCATAATGAGTGCATGTAGCTGGTAGTTCCCATTAGAGTCAATTGAGGCAGGTGATTTGTTTCTCTCAAGACAGCTATGAAATGTCTCTGCATGTCAGCCCTGACTGCAATGCCCTTGGCTCAACTGACATCTCTATTTGTTGGTTTTCATTTTTTTATAGAATTAGAGTTCAGAATATATAAATGAAGATCTTGCATGATACTCATTGAATTATTGAAAATAATTTAAAAAACAATACAGGGCTGGGGATGTTGCTTGGTGGCAGAGCACTTGCCTAGTATGAATGAGGCTCTAAGTTCCATTCCCTGAACCACAAAACAACCCCTGCCCCGAATCTCCAAACATCCATTTCAAATGTGTTTAACAAGTTAGCCTATGTGCGTATGTATATTTTTAAGCAATTATTTTGATAGTAAGCTATAAAAATGCAACTTAAATTTTGTCAGCAAGTTATATTCAGTACTTTATTTTTAACATCATAAAATGCAACATATATGTGTGTATATGTATATGTACTATATAATATATACTTAAATACAACATATAGTATATCTACAATATATACCATAGTCATACACATACAATATATATATGTACTATACACACACACACACACACACACACACACACACATATGCACATCCTGTTGGTTTTACCTGTAAGTTTTACTCTGCAGTAATAACTAACTTTCAGTCTGAGTTGTGGTATAGGACTTAATGCTTGATAATCTGATATTTTTGTTTTATCTTTATCTTTTAAGGTTATAATGAGCCATATTTGAAATATGTGTGGTGCTTTTCTTTCTTTTTTTTGGGGGGGGTACCAGGGATTAAACTCAGGGGCACTCAACCACTGAGCCACATCCCCAGCCCTATTTTGTATTTTATTTAGAGACAGGGTCTCACTGAATGGCTTAGCACCTCACTGTTGCTGAGGCTGGCTTTGAACTCAGTATCCTCCTGACTCAGCCTCCCGAGTCTCTGGGATTACAGACATGTGCCACATGCCCAGCAGTGCTTTTCTTTTAAAGGTCAAAACATTTAAAAATATTTACTTTGAGCATTATCAGAGTTCACATCTATAAATAGGAAAATATAGAATCCAGCTGATAATACCCTAAAGTTTTATAAAGGTTAATTTATACTTAAGGTACATGTGTATCTCTTAAACAGTTTTGAATCCTTCTTAATCTGGGATCTTATAACTTTTCACCAGGACTTTTGAAATGTTCTTTCAAATGATTCCTGTTGTCAGACCACAAGGTTGCAGGGTGACTCCATTAGTGGTCATGCCCTGAACGATTCCTTTCCTTTGAATGTGTGTGGGGACTGTGACTTGCTTCTACCCTATAGAATATGGCAAGAATGAAGGAATTTTTCCAGATGTAATTAGGTCCCAAATCAATTGATTTTGAGTTAAAAGATTAACCTGGGTGGGCTTGACTTGATCAGGTGAAAGCCTTAAAAGAGGGACTGGTCCTTCTCTGAGGTGAGAGACTCTCTCCCTTGATAGTTTTGAATAAGTAAACTGTCATGAACAAAGTGACTGTATCGGAGAAGTCTATGTGGCAAAGAATTGTGAGTGACTTTCTAGGAGCTAAGGGTGGCCTCCAGCAAGAAACTATGCCCCTTAGTCCAACCTGTGCCAGGAAGTGAATTTTGCTAACAATATGTGGAAGCTTGAAAGGCAGTCTGGTTCCAGTTAAGCCTCTGAGGACTGCCTGACTCCAGGATTGCACCTTGCCCAGGCATCAGTGAAGCCCAGTGTGAGCATAGTGGGAAGTCAGTGTATAAGATTTTTGACCTGCAGAAACTGTAAGTTAATGAATGTGGTTGTTTCAAGCTGCTAAGTCTGTGCTAATGGGTTCCACAGCAATAGAAAACTAACAGGGGTCCCTTTATCTCCAATCTTTTCTAATTTTTCTCTTGTTCAGCTGGCATGATCTTGCTGAATAAAAAATTTTGATTGTGTTTCTGTTCTACTAAAAATGCTGCAATGACTTCCTATGGTGCAAAAGATGAAGCCTAAACTTCCCGAGTGTGTTCATGATTTAGCACTCACCTCCTCTTTTTCTCACATTCTTCTCTCATGTGCATCCTGTGCTTTCATAATGGAAACCATGATATACCAAAACACATGTCCTTTGTTCTTGGGTTATTTCTCTGCTCATTCCTTTACAGGCATTAAGGCTATTCCCCAGAGGCCTGTCCTAAACCCTCTGGGTAGGTTGAAGGATTGCAGTGCCCTTTCCCATGAAAACTAGGTGTGGTCACATGACTTGCTTTGGCAAATGAAAACAGAGAAGTGTCTCATCTTCTGAGGGAGCCTTGAAGAGCCAGTGCATGATTTACCACCTTTTATCACCTTTTCTTTCTATGTCTTCTGGTGATGCTGTAGACAATCTGGGTCTCAGAGTGAGGAGGTGTGGAAAAACTGTCAATCAATCTGACAGTTTTTGTGAGCAAATTATAAATCTTTGTTGTCGCAAGTCACCAAGATTTGGGGAGTTTTGGCATAGCAGGTTATATGGGTTGATATGTAACTCCCCTTCTGAAAATGCATTTGTCCAACAGGACTCAGCTGAAAAAACTTCTCTAGGCAGAATGAAGTGTTTTCTTCTCTGTGTTCCAACAACCCTTAGGTACATCTCTTTAGTATCTATCTCACAGATTGCTGTGATGGTTGAGTAAATACATATAGTGCTTATTAATAATGGTTGACACACTAAGTGCTCAGAAAGAATTAGCTTACACCATCCTTATTTTACAGCACTTCTCTTGTTTTATTGTAATGATCTCTCAAATATTTGTCTTCTAAAAGAAGTAAGAGTATGATTATTTGGAGGGGGGCAAAGACTATGTTCTCTTTCATCACATTTGATTCAGTGTCTAGAACATAGAAGGCACTTGCTAAATATTTGCTAATAAATGTGTATTTAACATATAACATAAAGCCACATTTTAAAGTTTCTCTATGTACAGTCATATTCCAATGTGTATTTTGTTAACATAATTTATTGATGCTTTGTAAGAACAACTCGTGCATTTTATTATTTTCATAACTGTTGAACAATGAGAAGCAATTACTAGACTACAATATTAAACATTTGAAAAGACTTGAATTCTGTCTGTGACCTTAGGTAAACTTTTAAAGCCTTATTTGTCAATAACTACTTACCTCATGTTTTTGTTATAAGGAATTAAATTTTGTGAAATAACACAGAGTTTGGTGCATGGAACCTGTTTGATCATGTATTCTTTTTTGTGGGGGTGGGTACCAGGGATTGAACTCAGGGGTACTCGACCACTGAGCCACATCCCCAGTCCTATTTTGTATTTTGTTTAGAGACAGAGTCTCACTGAGTTGCTTAGCACTTGCTTTTGCCGAGGCTAGCTTTGAACTCTTGATTCTCCTGCCTCAGCCTCCAGAGCCACTGGGATTGCAGGCCATGTCTAATTCTTATTTGTTATTATTAGCTCTAACTTTTACCTTAGACTATTCTTGGCTTCCTTGACCTACATGTTTTAGTATCTGTTTATAAAACTTGAAGACTAGTACTTTCTCTTTTCTTTTTCAGAGGAATGATGTGATAATCAATAATTTTTACACATGCATTTATTTTCATATTCTAATTATAAGTAACACAAAATAGTATTGTGTAAATTTAATCATTTGAATTAAAAACAAAATTAGATGTTTCTGTTGTCATTGTATGAGAAATTTGCTAATGTATTTATCATTCTCAAAATAATAAAATTCTACAAAGAAAATTGTGCTTATCCGAAAAGTGAGAAGTACATCTTACATATCTTTCCTTCCAATATCACAATTACATCATTTCTATCTCAAAGGACCAAATATCATCTGTATTAAATCTAGGTATACCATTTTTTACAGAACCTTGCATCTTTAAAGGTAGCTGCCAAAAATACTCTCAATGGGTAATCTTTAACTCATTCTAGAAAACCTGTTCAATTCTTTTCAAATGAAATTGCAATCTAGTTAAAACTAAGTATCCCTTTAGAAACAGAATAGAGGAGTGAAGAAGATTAAAAAAAAAGAAAACGGTCCAAAATATGACTTATTCCTCTGGTTTAAGGTTTTAAAGAGACATGCAAGGAAGAGCAGAATATAGATTTTCATTCCATGGTGAGTAAAAAATTACCTTAGTGGTAAAGTGGATACCGTTTTGCATGAAATACTGCAATTTCTTGGAAGAGTAATCTAAAAACTTATTTGGATCGTTGTTAGCAAAGTTCATACCAAGTTTCTTCAAAACATAGTTCCTAATCTTTTAAAAAGTTTTTGCAGAGTAACTGTAATGGTAGAATACAAAAATATTTTGATAATAGAAAATGTTTCCTTAGTATTATAATAAAATGTTCAATTATCACAGTTCATTATTCTAGAAAGACTTGTTTTACTATATATTATGGTTTAGATATGAGGTGTTCTCCAAAAACTCAGGTGTGAGACAATGCAATATTTTCAGAGGTGAAATGATTAGATTGTGAGAGTTGTAAATTAATCAGTGGATTAATTCACTGATATGGATTAACTGGGTGGTAATATAGGCAGGTTGGATGGAGGAGGTAAAGCACTAGGTTACTAGAGGTGTTACTTTGGGGTTTATATTTTGTCCTGGTGAGTGTTCTCTCTGCTTCCTGGTTGCCGTGTCCTGAGCTGCTTTCCTCCATGATGTTCTTTGCATGATGTTCCTTCCACCATGATGTTCTGCCTCACCTTGGGTCCAGAGTTATGAAGTCTACTGACCATGGACTGAACCTCTGAAACCAAGAGCCAAAGTAAACTTTTATTTCTTTAAATTATTCTTGTCAGATCTTTTGGTCACAGTGACAGAAAAGCTGACAAAATACTATAGTTGAATTTTTACTTCTTTTTTTCTCTTATCTACCATGCTCCAAAATTAATTATAATGCTCTAAAGTGTAAATTGTAGTAATTATTTGAAATTGTTTTTTTTTTTCTTTATAAAATGTTTTTAAAATTAGAAGTACCCTCAAATTGTTGGGTCAATTTTTTTTTTTGTCTACTTCAGTTTTAGAAGAAATTAAAATACTTTATTTTACAATCTATTACCACCCTTCTTTGTCTCAATTGTTCCCTTTGTAAAGTAGGAATAGAACTTATTGCTTGTTATTATCACCAAAAATGTTAAGATGAATGTTCGAAAAATAGGAATCTTATAAATTCCTAACTAAAATTATTTAACGAATACCATTATGTTTATGTATTATTATTTTCATACCAGGAAATTTCTGAATTAGAAAATTCATATGCAGAATTGGCAAATATATATTTATTTGAATACAAATATAGTGCCACTGTCACACAATATTTTCTGGTGTCATAGATATTAATACTAAATATTTTTTCATTAAATTTAAATTTATTTTTTAGTTTACAATTACAATATTTAATGATCGTTACTGAATTTGTTCAGTTGAAAAGACTGAGGGATTCCATTCCCTGTGCTTGAAGATCATAATGCGTTAAAGGTATTTTTTTTTAAAACTTAAGTTGTACCTGACTTTGAATGATTTAAAGACACAATTTCCTTCACTTAACCTTGTCAAGCTTTATCCCACAAAGCTGTCTTTTATCCCCACTTTACAGATGGGAAAGAAAAATGTGAAATAACTTTCCTAAGGCCAGAGGGCACTGAGCTCCATAACCTTCACTTTTTGATGGAATGATAAGACTGTGTTATCTTCTGCTCTGGCTCTGGATGAATCCTGAAAAGTTAGAATCTTGTGTAAGTGTTTGAATGCAGAGAAATGAAAAGAAGGCATTGATACCATGGTGATGTGAAGCCTTTGGTAGCAAGCTGCCTTGCCATCTAGCCTTGGCCATTTATGCCTTTAATCTTCCCAGTGATCAGCAAGTGTTAAAACCATTTTAGAAAGTACCTTGTAAACTTCAACCCTTAAGAAGAAGAAAAATGGTTTGGGGAGCAGTTAAAAGCCCCATTATATACTGAGTAATTTTTTTAATGGGATTTCCTGAAAGCATTCACATTTCACATTTCACCCAAAGGTCAAGACTTTTTTTTTCCTCCCCTTGTCTGGATGGAGTTAGGTCATTGCCAGAAGGAAGCAAGGTAATGTTGGTAATAGTCTCAACATGACCTATCAGAACACTCTGCTTTAGGAGGTATTTCTAGAAACAGATGACAATTCCCTCACACCAAAAGATGCTGTGATGACCAGTTTGCATATGCAGCAAAGATGTGTTTGGAGTTGAGCTAATTGACAAATTTCAGCTTTTTCCTGGGCACAAAAAATGTTCTAAGAGCTTTGTGGGAAAAGGGGACATATGTAGAGCCCCTATTATTCCATTCTGATTTGTACACATTGCTATTTATGAATGGACTCCTTTTAATTAGGTGTTTAATTTAAAACAGAGCCTGTGACTATAATAACCCCCAAAGCACAAACTTGGGACATGAACCATTTTGGGGAGATGGGAGTGGAAATTCAGAAGACATTTTAATCACAAGGTTGCAATCGATTGTATAGCACATGAAAGAATTATTTATTGTTTTATAGGATCATTAAGAAAATGTTGTAGAAAACAAGCTTCTACTATGAAAATCTAATTTCTATTTTTCAGAATTGTGATTTTTTTGTTGTGAAAACTTCTACCTCAATGAACATATTTCTTTCTAACTTTTGAATAACGTAAGGTGGAATTAGAAAAAGAAGAGGTAAAATAAAAATATTTCTTAATGCTGTGTTGCTTTGTAGATAGTATGCAAATGTGAAGGCAGAACTAAGGACAAAAGCAAATGAAAAGGAAACTAAATAATTAATGATCATTGGAAAGAAAATGCAGTCAACTGGGTCATCAGTGAATTACTGTAATCCCAAAGTTCTAACATTCTCAAGGAAAAAATGCTTGGCAAATAATGCTTTATAAGGATGTACCATTTTCTCTCCAACTGGAAATTAAAACAAAAGTGTTTATGGAGTCATTCTGAGATTTTTTTTTAGAATTATTAGCACAAAGTTATCTATGTTGTTTTATACTTCTTAAGGGAAAATATTCACAGTTTAGAATAGCATTTTGGGATTATTTTTAATGGAAGAATAAAATAAAGGTGACTCCTCCTCAAACCAATGTTCTTGGTGTTTTGTGGGCTGATTAATTTGCAGAGGTTGGCTTTGATTGTTCTTGAAGTAGAAAGCTTTATAGATTCTTTGTTATTCTCTAAACCTTTTGGATGAGGTCTATGGTTTTTTTTTTTTAAGTTGTAGATGGACACAATACCTTTATTTTATTTATTTATTTTTATGTGGTGCTGAGGATCAAACCCAGTGCCTCATATGTGTGAGGCAAGTACTCTATGCTGAGCCCTAACCCTGTGGTTTATCTTTATATATTTATCTACCTTTCTACATGGCGCTCTGTACTATACCTCTGAGCCTCTCCCAAATATATTGTGAAAATCTATTGTGCTGAACTCTGAAATCTTTTTCTGTGATTACCCCTGCCCCCTCAGGAGAGCTGCTTTGTTGTGTAAAGGTAAATAAGTCAGACAAAAACAGATATTTAGACAACAGCTTTGTATATATGCGAAAGATGTATCTGGCTAAGTTTTGAAAGCAAAAAGGGGAGGCACCGAAGGTCAGAAAATTTATATGATTTATATAGCAATTAAAGAAATAATGACAGAAAATGTGCTCAATAAGTAATGTGTGGCATTCTTAAACAGTTGAAGGGAAAAGTTTGATATTTCCTGTCTTAAACATCCAGTGATATACTGACGTGGTTATGGTTGTTAGCCATCAATCAATCCTGGATAAACTTTTAAAAAATATTCTAATGAATAATTAGATGAACCATATCATTGGTATTCTTTGAATCACCTCTTTTCAAAAGTTTGAGACAGAAATAAAGCATAAAGCGTGTGTGTGTGTGTGTGTGTGTGTGTGTGGCCAGTCTCGCTGACTCGCTGGGAATGTTTTTGATAAATCCTTTTTTTGACCAAGAATTTTTTCACATGTGAAATATTTCAGCATTAAATTGTAGAATTATTGTAAGCCCTTTAACTTTCAATGTACAGGTATACTTGAAGGTGCATGAATGTATATGTTGGAAAAAATTGGGAAGCTTGTATAGATCCAAAGGTTAAGATGGTTTAATTCTGAACTGAATCAAATGTTATAATATAAAAGCCTTCCAATGCACTTGATCTATATTTTAATCATTTGATAATGACTTATTTTACAGCTTGTTAGAGTGATTGTCAAAACCAAGTTAAAAATACAGCAGGGGCTAGATGTGGTGGCACATGCCTGTAATCCCAGTGGAGGCTGGGACAGGAGGACTGCAAGTTTGAAGCCAGCCTCACCAACTTAGTGAGACCCTGACTAAAAATAAAAAATACAAAGGACTAGCAATGTTGCTCAGTGGTTAAGCTCCCCTGGGTTCAATCCCTGGTACCAAGAAACAAAAATACAGCAGGGGTATTTTTGGGTCCTCCACTGGAGGAAATTAAACATACATCTATATCTATATCTATATATCTATATATCTATATCTATATCTATATCTATACCTACATCTATATCTATATCTATATCTATATCTATATCTATATCTATATCTATATACATAGAGAGTATATTCTTTCCTGTATGTCCTGCAGCATTGCCACATGGCAACACAACTAATCTGTCCTTCCATGTTTTATTCTCTAACACATCCTTTGCATAACTATTCTTGCACTTTGCAACCATTATTAAATAAATTAAGGATTAGTCAAACACAAGCACTACCAATCATGACTGTGGATCTGAGAACCAAGATGGCTACTAACTGACTAACAGGAGGGTAATATATACAGTGTGGACATGCTGGACAAAGGGTTAGTTCACATCTTGGTCAGGATGGAGCAGGATGATGTGAAATTATCACACTACTAAGAATGGCACACAACTTAAAACTTATGAATTATTTATTTCTGGAATTTTCCATTTAATATTTTAGAGTACAATTGACTGGGAAAATGAAACAACAAAAAGAGAAACCTTGGATTGAGGGGAAGAACTGTACAAACCATTTAAAATCATGCCATTTAAAAGGATAACTCCTTTGCATAAAAGGATTTCTGCTTTAATAATTATGTGATCTTTAAAAAATTACTTAATTGATAATTGTTAAAAATATTGTTTAACTCACTATATTTTCAGAAAAATGAATATAGCATTTTAATGTAAAATAATGCATTTAGGGGTAGACTATAGCTCAGTGATAGAGTGCTTGTTTAGCATGTGTAAAGCCCTGTGTTCAATCCCCAGCACTGAAAAAAAATTTTATTTATACTTTTATAAAAAGTCAATGTATGAAATAATCTGAATTCCTTTCTAGGAGCAAATCCAGAATCATATTGTTGAATAAAGACTATTATTGCTACTGCAAACAGCTACTTAGGAAATTTGCTCCCAATTAACCTTATAGACAAATGAAAAACCATCTTCTAAAATTGAACACATTGATTTCTCTAAATATGTAAATTCCTCAGCATTTTTACAATGTTGAAATAAACTGTTTTCAATCTATATTTATGGATCAGAGTTGGGAGCAATTTCTCTATCTTTTACAAACAGCCTTGACTGCCTACTCTGAGTTCAAAACTGCCTTAAAATGTGTCATTTTTTTGGTATACAAAAGGCATTCTAAAATTGTATTATGCAGTTATTGTGCTGAAAGAATGACCCTTGCCATGCTTTGTTTACTGAATGTCAAATTTTCATTTGTATTACAGCTGTGTACCATAGCAGTTTCGGTTTTGTATGAAGGGCAACTAATGCACAAAACAGTCAAACCACAGAGCAGTAATTAGTCTGGAAAAGATCAAAGTGTGCTCTTCTAAATCCAGCCAATTTGCTCTGGGTGTGCAAAACCAATAGTCTTTCTTTTGCTAAGGTCTCTTATTAATTTTTGCTTTCGTTTGTTGCAGAGCAGCTGCTTTACTATCAATCCAACATCCTGCTTTAAAAAAAAATCCATTTTGATGCCACAAATGCAATTTCAATGGGTTTAGGAATAATAACCAGCTTTCTCCCCAACCCCCGCCCCACTTCTAGGAGATAGAAACTTAGAATGAAAGTTTTCAGCATCTGTATACTGAAAGAAAGCAACATAAGACATAATACTATTTGGATTTGTTGGGCTAGAAAAGGCTGAAGAAGAGTGAACCATAAATATTTCTACTTTTAGTGCTTTAAACCAACTCTACCCTTATCACTATATATCTATTGCTCTCTTCTTAATATGAGTTCTTTTCGTTCTTATGGTCACATTGTGGCTTTTCATAGAAAAATTAGTTAATGCCCTAAATTATTAATTAGATTCAACCAGCAGAAAAGGCTTAAGCTAAGTAGTTCACACATCTCAGGATGAATCAGTTAAATAAACTGTATTATTTGCTTCTATTTTGTTATAATTATTGGTTTTGAATGTGTGTAGAAGTGGCAGTTGAGGGTAAGTGAATAAAACTTGTGAAAGAGGGAAATGACAATTTTATCACTTAAAAATGAAATTTGATCTTGGAGAACACATTTTAAGTGTAGCCCATGCCTTTCTCACCTCTATTTCTGTCATTTTTACTCTCAATATCCTCTCATGGTATATATGTATGTATTTGTTAGTAAATTTCTTTACCCAAGCAATGAATATTAACATGTATTAACTGAGTAAATATATTTGTGTCTAGTGTTACAATTTTCCTGTTTTCACAACAGACTATTTAAATTTCATTCTGAGTTATAGTCCATTCCAAACATGTGCCAAATCTTTGTTTTGGTGTCAGTGTCCCTAACTAGCTAGACATTAAAATACAGCCAAGCAAAACAAAAAGTGTAATGATACACATAATTAACATAATGAAGAGAAGCACATACAAGTAATTTGCAATAATTAATTCAAAAACAAATGTGTAATGTCCATGGAATGGCCAAATAGGTTTGCTTTGGAAACATTTTTAATTGGACAGGAATTAAATGCTTTTGAAAAGCGAGAAAATGAATCATACAGCAAAGTTAAGGTGTCTCTTCATACAACAGGTATAAATGAGTCACTAATTCCTAGTTTTACTCTTCACTAACCATGACATCCTAAATGACTTGAGCATCAGGGTTCTTCATCCTTATATAATATACTTGGGGTCTTAACCTTTTTTTTTTTTTTTTTTTTGCCATTGTGACTAAAAGACCTGACAAGAACAGTTTTAAAAGAGGAAAGTTTAAATGAGTGTGGAAGTGGAGCTGGGGCTCATGGTTTCAGAGGTCTCGGTTGGTAGATGGCTGACTCTGTTCCTTGGGGTTCAAAATGAACCCCAGTAGCAGAAGGGTGTGGTGGAGGAAAGCAGCTGGGAACATGGTACCAGGAAGCAGAGTGAGAGAGCATCCCTCACCTCAGACAAAATATATGCCCCAAGGGCATACCCCAGCTCCTCTAGCCACACCCTGCCTGCCTACAGTTACCACCAAGTTAATCCCTATCAGGGGATTAATGCACTGATTAGGTTAGGGCTCTCATAACCCAATCATTTCACCTCTAAACCCTCTTGCTTTGTCTCACAATGAGCTTCTGGGGGACACCTAATATCTAAACCATAACACTTGGTGTTATGATTTGGATCTTAAGTGTTCCCCAAAGGCTCAGATGATGGTGCTGTTGAAAGCTGGAGGAACTGGTAAGAGGTAAGGTTTAGTGGAAGGAAATTAGGTCACTGGCAGCATGCCCTAGAAGGGGATATTGGGACCCTGGCCTCTCTCTCTCTCTCTCTCTCTCTCTTTCTCTCTCTCTCTCTCTCTCTGTCCTTCCTGCCTTCCATGAGTTTAGAAGCTTTACTCCATTAGGTACTTGCCACTATGATGTTCTGCCTTGCCACAGACACAAAGGCACTGGGGTCAAGTGACTATGAATTGAAGCCTCTAAAACCATAATACAAAGTAAGTATTTCCTCCCTATACATTGATTATCTGAGTTATTTTGTCAGAGCAACTGAAAGCTAACTAACACAGTTGTGTGTTCTTAGAACTGTTGTTACTCCTGTAGCCCATATGATGCATTTCATTCTTTTCCACTCATCCTTATTTGAGGGGCCAATTCTGAATACTAGAATAAGTATAATGAGAATAAATATATATTAGAAATGAAATAAATATATTTAACCAGATTAATAGCTGTTACCACGTACAATCTTGGGATTCAAATAAAATTTCATTGATTACTTTTCTCTAGCATTATCTAGGCCTTAAATGAGTCTCACTATATGACAACTCAAAACATGGCATTTAGCCATTTCAAAGAATGCCTCAGGGAATATTGTGCAAAAAATAAAGACAAAAACAAAACAAAGCAAAAACAAAAAACGAGCTGAGTTTGAAAGAAAGCATTTCAGCTACATAAAATGAGACCTCCGACGTGTGCAGTCAAGTTTTGGAAAGGCCTCCTTCTTTCTACAGATGAGTTGCTCAAAATTCTCCTGGATTTTTCTGGACACTTATAGCCTTCCTGTGTACCTCTGCTTCTTAATCAATCTAGCTCACAATTTTTGTTTAATGTGGTTGCTTATTAAATATGTTCTGCTTCTAGTAGTAACAATGTATGGATTACATTTACACATGCTATTTAGAAAAAAATTGATATTATTATAAATGGAATTCTTCTGGAAGCCTGATGAGAATCATATACTGTAATTCTATCTTCCTGCTAACAAAATGGGAACAATTCTAGAGATTTTTATCACAATTGAGTCTATAGAAAATACTTAGAAATTATCTGGCTAAGAACAAGTAGCATTTGGGGTTCTGTTGATGTTGTGGTTTTAGATCTTTATTGTAATTATGCTGGCTGAATTTGTTTCTTCAATCTGTGAGGTGGGCATTAAATAAAGTAACCCAGATAGGAAGCTTTTCCCCAGTGAATGTGCACTTCTGAGCTGTCACCCAAGATTTAAACTACCAGTAAGATTTTTCTTCTCTTGAAAAATAAATAGGAATGTATTATTTTATGCAGGGAAGCAGAAGTAGGCCATTTGTTATTTTTACATTATTTTTTACTCTAACTTTATAACTAAATAACAATTTATGGCACTTGAATAGTCCAAATCATTAATCTAATTTAATCTAATGGTTAAGTACCTATAATAGATGGGTGGAAGAAAAGAATTGGCTAAAATGATACTTTGTTGAGAAAGATTTTTTTTCCCCTTCACTGTGAACCTTACACACATACTATAGAAAAGCAGAGAAGAGACCATCCATAATCCAAGCACCCAAAGACCAATACTGCTTTAATGTTGGCAAATTTGCATCTGCTCTTTTCTGTATTTGTTAGTTTGTAAATGTTTGTGGTCACATTGTATTTAGATTTTTACATGTAATTTAATATTGTAACACCACAACTTTCCATGCCTTTAATTCTTCGTGGACCTTATTTTAAGTAGTTGCATAATATTGTATCAAGCAAATAATTTGTTTAAATGCATGAGATTGCTTTGCTCTTTCAAATGAAATTACACTGGATTCTTTGTAATATTAAGTTTTTTCCATCTTCAGGATTTTCATTGAATACATTTTTCAGGAAAAAAAAGAAAATTCTGAAAATGTTTAGACTGAAATGTCTTTAAAAAAGATTTTGAGAAGAATGAGGGGCTCTAGAAAACTCTATAGACTTTTTGCCAAAAAGAGAAAAGTAGCTAACTGTAGATTGGTTCTCATTATCAATTTAGACTAAACTATTGAGAGGGTAGTTTGTGAATCCTTGCAAAAATAATGGTCTCTGCCAATGAAGTAAAGCAATAAAAGTTATAAAAAATGCAAGGACTAGAAGGGAAGAGATAATGTCATGTTTCTCGGATAATTTTTAGATCATATTAATGAAGTACCATCGTAAGGTCAGTATCTCTCAATTTTCTATTATAAGGCCAACCTTCTGATATCAATATTTATCATTTATGAACTCTCAGATTAATCAGATATATTAGATTTTTCTTCTCAATCTATTGTTTTCCTAGTATCTCCTCAGAAGTCCGGGGTTGGTGAATGTACCACTATAAATGAAGTTACTTTTGCTTCAAAGTAGGAGTCAAATCAAGTCTTTCTCTGACCCTCATATACAGCTGGTTTTACAAGTTCTTTTCATTTCCCACTGTCTATGTCTTTATCACTATTATTGATTAAGGCCTAGGTATCTAGGATAGTCTGATGGTAAAACAGGCAAGCAAAAAAAAAATTATTTTATTTATTCTTTTTTTTTTTTTGGCAGTACTGGGAATTGAACCTAGGGGTGCTCTACCACTGAGCTACATCTCCAGTCCTTTTTGAATTTTATTTTGAGACAGGGTCTCACTAATTTGTTTAGGGTCTTGCTAAGTTGCTGAGGCTGGTTTTGAACTTGCAATTCTACTGCCTCAGCGTTCTGAGCTGCTGAGATTACAAGCATGTGTCACTGTATCTGGCACAACTCATCTTTAAATATGAAAGTTCTTTTTAAGTTCTTTGCTGAGATAATCAACAAATATCTGAGTAATACATACAATTTTCATGGTAACTTTTTATCTCATTAAGAGGAAATTTTTAAAAATTATGAAAATTGTTCTACACTTAAAAGATATTGTTTTTATATAATTAATCCCATCAATGAAATGTCCATCTGGTATCTCCATTTTTGCATGCATGTCTTGCCTATAATGATGTGGGTTATGAATTTCACTATAGTGTTTATCTCCTTATCCTAGGATCTCTTTCTTTTTTCTCTTTTTAGTTAAGCGAGTATCTGTACTTAGTATTTCCTTAACACAGTGTGTCAAAAGATAATACTGATAGGAATATATACTCTCCATTATGTTTAACTTTCTTGGCTCACACAAAATGTTGTTCTTCATGTATTTAATCACTGACACAGACTCTAATAAACATTGAGAATGGAAACATGTTAGAAGCATTAATAGTTTTATCCAACTGTTTAGCGAATTTTCTAATATTCGTTTCTCCAGATATTTAGCTTTGTTTCTCTTCTCCCCATCCCTTCTCCTTCTTCTATCTAATACAGTTTATCTTGTATTAGTTGTTGTCTTGGGTTGCAAGCAGATCTCGATGCAAGAATTAGAGTGGTAGTAGTTTAATTTGGGAAGAGGAAGTACCAGAAAGCATAAAGCATGATAGAAGTGAGAAAAGGAAGCAATAAAACCAGTAAAGGGAGGCTTATTGAGTGAGTTTCTGCTGTGAGCAACTGGAGCTACTCCCAATGATGGAGTTGGAGTCAGTGCAGATTTTTTCTAAGTCCTTCAACTCTTAACAATGACTACCACTTCTGCCCAGCTATTTGTGGCTTTAGAGAGAGCCCTCTGACTGTGAGAGACATAATAAGGGCTGCAGCAAAATGTGGTGCCCTGGACAGGGACAAGTGCATGGAAGGAATATGGGTAGGGCCTTTGCATCATTGTACTATGGTCACCGTAGTACATGGACATGTTTCCTAAGACAGAAAGAACAAGTATATTGTACCAAAGTTATGAGCATTTTGTCTTTTTTTTTTTTTGAGGCTTCTTAAAATCTTTATCAAATTTAGTAGAATTTTGTAAGGTCTTTGGAGCCTAGATGTAAATCCGTATTTTCAATAGTCATCTTCATTATATATAGTTGTAGTCAGTGATTTACATAATACATTTTGTGTGTGTGTGTGTGTGTGTGTGTGGTGACGGGGATTGAACCCAGGGCCTTGTGCATGCAAGGGAATCATTCTGCCAACTGAGCTCTATCCCCAGTCCATGGTCAGTGATTTAATAGATCTGAATTATTGGTATTTTTCCATGGCAAAGAAATGATACAAGGAGTAGAAGGATCAGCTCTGCTTTTCTATTTGTTCCTATCGTACTTACCCTATTGAATTATCTTGCCTCTGGTCTTTCTTTGAAGCAATCTTTTAAAGTCACTTGTCTGTTTTAGAAGAGTGATTTAGTTAAAAACTACATAATAAATCCATAATTCTATTTAACTGGACACCATAAAATGCAGCATGTTATAATAATAATAAAAAATGAATGGCATGGTGATGGACAACTGTCTAGCCCTCCATGTTGTGGAATTCCCATGTTTCCTGCAGGATGCTTTGCTTGCTGTACCATGTGACAGTTTACATTCATACCTTATTGAGGGTGCCAGTGTCAGTTCAAATGATATATTAGAGAAGCTTGTTTTTTCCTAGTTCTTGGGGTAAAAATAAAATAAAATAAAATAAAATAAAATAAAATAAAATAAAATAA
>JAJEJO010000705.1:65583-112784 GCA_020662805.1 Glaucomys volans | reverse complement strand
AAAATAAAATAAAATAAAATAAAATAAAATAAAATAAAATAAAATAAAATAAAATAGAATTTCTAACATTTTACCCCAGTTGATTATCTTATGCACCCCAATCTGGAGACCACTAGGCTACAAACAAAATTCAGATGCCTTATCAGGGCATACATCGATTTCTATTTTATGACCCTT
Organism: Glaucomys volans; assembly: GCA_020662805.1. Taxonomy (NCBI): domain Eukaryota; kingdom Metazoa; phylum Chordata; class Mammalia; order Rodentia; family Sciuridae; genus Glaucomys; species Glaucomys volans. Next base: position 112,607 of record JAJEJO010000705.1, on the reverse strand, counting down.
ACCTACTTCTTCTGCTTCAGCTCTTACCTGGTTGTGCCTCAGATCTTGCATCAGTTATAATGAATGTTTTAAAGTCGCCTGGATTTGTTATATTCAATGACATATCAGAGCTTTACTTGTACTGTTGCTTCTTCCCAGAGTCCTCTTTCTCACTATGTAGTGACACTTCTATAAAACTTATTCTGACTTCTTTCCACTCCCCAGGAAGAATTGAAGGCACCTCTTTGGAACACTACTGGATGCTCAGCCTTAGTCCTTGGCCCTTTTTTTGAGAATATTTTTGGCTCCTCCTGTAGACTCTTGTATCCTTGAAATCAAAGATGTTGTCTAATTTATCTTTGTATCTCAAGCATCACCCTAATCAGGAACATTATCTTGCTTTTTGAACTAAGTGTGGAGGTGACACTACTTTGGTTAGCCAGGGTAAGAATGGTGTTTAGTTCTGGGGTCCTCTTGACGAACAAAAACTGATGTGTATCCAGTGGGAAAGAATTCCAAACAATGTCAAGAGAGTAATTCTATCCTGGGACCAATGTATAGAATAACAGGAAAGAGGGATTTGGTTTTAATATAAGGAAGAATTATCTAACAATTAGAGTTATGTGAGCATGGATGAATGACCTTGGAGTATGGTGAGTTTCTTGCTGCTGGAGGTGTTGAAATAGCCTGAATGGATAACCTCCTTGAGCAGGCTGAACAAGGGCTTAAAGCATCTGGAGTGATCACCATGAGTGAAGGAGAATTTAGATAATCTTTGGATTGTAAACAATGGAGCTGAGATTTGAACCCATTTGATATGTCTAGTGAGAGGTCTAAACTTTAATAGATATTGTTTAAAAGAAAAGCAGTGAGGATATTTTAAGTAAACAATTTCTCGGTAATTCTGAGTCTCTGGATCTAGGTGAGACACAAAAGTAATGCTGCTTAGCTTTCTCATGAGTCATGTGATATTAAAGGATAAGCAAGTCTTTGAGCATGTACTGATGCTGTTATTTTTCTTCGTGAGTGTGACTATAGACTCTCTAACTTGCTTCCTCTGTTCCTCTTAGAAGTAGGCTGACTTCACCCTGTCCAAGAATGGACTTAAAATTTGTAGTTTGCAAGTCCACAATGAAGTGATAATATCTCCTGGGTATTGGTGTTATCTTAATATTCCATATACTTAGAGCTGCCTGAGACAGAATTTCAATGTAAAATATTGAGTCAGTTAAACGTAATTCATGATGTTAATTGTAAATGTGTACCATAGGTTGAACCCTGTAGAGAGTATAACATAATCTGATTATAACATATTTAAATGGGCATGAATCTCATAATATGGAAGCTGAGGCTCAGTGGGGTTAAAGGGTTATCTAAATGCCATGCAACTAATGGGTTTTAGAACCTAGACAACAATTGATTACATCTAATTCCATCTCTGGGCTTTCTCAACTTAACCACACTGCCTCAAAAGTAGAATTCGTCCCTGCTCTGAAAGACTTTTGCAGTCTCACAAAAGGATAAGACACATAACACAACAATTAGAAAACAACAAAAATAAAACGAAACACAATATGTGTGTTATAGCTGAGAGTGGTTTGAAAGGTCAAGAAGGTGAGAAATCACAGGCTGGAAAATATGGAAACTCATCACATGTTGGAAGATATGGAAATTTTTATAAAAACAACTTTTATAAATAGTTCTAAAAGATAATTAAGCTTACAGAATTTTTCTTTGGTTCCCAAAGTGCATGTTGGCTTTGTGCACATTCACCAGTGCCTTTCTTCCTCTTTTCTTTCTTTTTAGTTTTACTACTCTCTACTATACTGGCCAATAGGACACAAGCATCTAATTGCAGCAAATTCTTATACATTCCAAGTTACCCCCACAAAAACGGGTCACCATGGTAACCAAACAAAAAGGGACTAGAAAACAGAAGCAAAGTATTTACTTAATGTCTGATGGGCTTTCTGCACAATTCTCTTAAGACCTGTTGTTAGTTTTATTTTAGGTTTGGGTGCCAGTCACTGCTTACTTTTTAAGCTGTTAAAAGATTGAAAACTTTTATCCAACCTGTTTATATAGAAAATTGTATTGAACAGCAAGTCAAGTTGTTGATTTGTAATATATAAATCTTATTGAGAAATGTTGATTTATTACATAGTTAACCCAGGAGTTGTGCAACTCCTACGAATAGAATTCAAGAGAACAGAAGGGTCATTTGATGATGGTAAAGAGTCTTAAGAATGATCAAGAAAGGGAGTTGACAATAAATTCAAAACAATTTTGTTAAGAGTCCTACGGTTTATTTTTGCCACATCCATTAAAAAGGCACACGCTACCCAATTGGCATAGAGACTTCATTGCTAATTATTTTATGCCTAATAGATTATATTACTTAGTATCATTTATTGTGTTCCAGCTAGTTTTAATCCTTTGGCGAAGGAAATTTTTTATGATGAAACAGAAGGCCATTTAGGCTCATAAAATATGTCTTACATTTTCTGGATTGGCGAATAGGACCCACTTTCTTCATCCTTACTATTGTCTTGGTACCTCTTTGAAGTGCAAAAACATTGTGACTTCAAAGGCAGTCCAGGAAGATGGCAACTGCAGCTTATGGCAAGCTTTGGAGGTACAGACAAATATACAGCATATCACTAAGTGGTAGGTTTGCTAGGGATCTTGGCATAATTGCCCTTAAAGACAAAATATGCTTCACTGGACACTTGCTTTTACATATATATATATGTATATATATATGTATTTTTAGTTGTCAATGAACCTTTATTTTATTTATTTATATGCGGTTCTAAGAATTGAACCCAATGCTTCACACATGCTAGGCAAGCGCTCTACCACTGAGCTACAACCCCAGCCTCTGGACATTTGCTTTTAAAAATCACGCTGTATGTATCTTTCTAAAAAGTGATTCTACTATGTAAATGTCATTTGTTGGAGAAGAAAACCAAGCTAGATCTTGTTTGGAAGCTTTGTAGGCAGGAAGGAAAAATGTTATTCTGGAAATGAATAGATTTCTATGGAGTGTTGCTGCTCTGTGATAAAGGTCCACCCATATGCATATCTGGATTTAGATGTGCTGAACTAAAATATCTTCTTTGCATCTTTTTCAACTCTTTCTCATTATCTAGCAGCTGAGCGTGGGATACTTGGAGCAAGATTTTCTTTCAATGAAGGGATTTGCCTCTTAGAAGTAGAGCTTACACAAAGCCAAACTAATTCTGCTCTAGAGTCAAAAGGAAAAATGGTAAAAAGAAATAAAAATAATACATGGAAATACATCCTTTTTTTCCATATAAGGAATATGTATGTGTGGTATCAACCCAACAGTGACAAAATACACAGGGTAATGTTCATTAGGTACATTTGCATTAATGCCTCAAATGTGTTCTCTGTTTTTGTCCTTTGGAATGGATATCTAATCCCTCTGTCTTCTGAACTGGGCTGCTTATGGACAGGTTGGTCATGCAGCCTTCCAGCCTTATCCTCAGTATCTTCCTTTTATTTATTTATTTATTTTGCAGGGCTGGGGATTGAACCCAGGGCCTTGTGCTTTGTGAGGCATGCACTCTACCAACTGAGCTGTATTCCCAGCAATAGTTAATTATTATTTGGAACGTATCTATGTTTCAACCTTCTTATTCAGTCATCCTTCGAAAGGAGGTGGTAGATTTCAGTGAATTTTTGGAGTTAGGATCCAATAAAAACAAGAGTCATTGAGTTTTAGCCTTAAAGTTACTGAAGAAAGATTTTGCTCTGAGTGGATGGGTTGTTAGATGTATTTCCATCCTAATATCCCTGCATATGATGGTCCATGCATAGAAAGGGCTTTTAAGAGTCTGCCAAAAGAATCTTAAAAGAGGTTTCTTTTTTTCTTTTCCTTTTGTTTCTGTTTTGTTGTTGTTTTAACTGAAATTGGGGAAATTGAGAGAGTAACTTTGTCTTTTATCTCTCTAGTGAAAAATGCAGGCTGGTGAAAACAAGGGATTTCTGCTAAATCCTTTCACATTTCTTCCACAGCAGTATTTTAATGCTTGCTTTTCTACCTATTATGAAATGATGGATATTGACTTTTCCTCACTTCACTAAAATTCATTCATTGTTCCATTTTTGTTCAGTGAACAAAATGCTAATGACCTTTCCTGGATGTACTAATGACTTTTCCTGGGTTTAGTCTCAATTAATAGTTTTAATTATCTGAAAAATTTATTTAGAATCTTCACTAACTATCCTAACAAGGATTTAAAGAATTACCTCCCTTTCCAAATCTCCACCCTCCGAAATCCCCCAAACCCAACAGACTTTACTTCTCTTGATTGCATAAAGGATCTAGTAGAACCGACTCAGCTGCTTTTCAATTTTTTTTTTTTTTTAATTTGTTAGCCTGAGTCTGGTGAGCCTTGTCAATAATTCCTTTAAGTATCCAAAGGAATCCCTCTCTTTCTTTGGCTTCCTCTCTCCCACAGGGCCCATTATCTCTATTAGCTTGTGTTAAGAAAGAAGAGACTTTCCTGACCATCCGTGACAAGGTCTAACTTTTCTGAAGTCAAGGATGCCTTCAAAAGCAAAGTTTGGGCAGTTGAGGGAGGGAGAGCAGGAAAGGAGACAATAGGGAGGAGGGAAGGAATTGTAAACAAAGGGACAGCTGCAGATTGGCCCATGCTCCTGGGCATTCTGTGGGGCAGCTTTAGAGCAGTGAAGAAAGTAAAATGCAGCACATCCTTTTAAAAACACCATTTAAGGTTCTGACTTTTAAAGCTGATCTACATAAAAAACAAAGGTAAGAGAAATAATGAAAACTGGGTGGCTAGGTACCAACCTAATTCATTTTTTTTGGGTGGGGGGATTACTGAGGCTCAGTACATATACATCCTAGGCAGCAACATCTTTACTCCCACCCCTTTTCCCATTTTATTTTGAGACAGGGTCTTGCTAAGTTGCCAAGGCTAGCCTTGAACATGAGATCCTCCTGCTTCAGCTTCCCAAGTAGCTAGTATTACAGGCATGCACCACCATATAGGCCCAATTCAGTTTTCACTTATGATTATTTTTTAAAAGGGATCTCCACTTTCTCTATTCAGCAAAGATGATGTTCAGGATCTGCTACCCCTTGGCACTTGAGGTAACAGCAGAGGCAAAAGGGTCGTTTTCACCTTTCCTTGGCCCTTCTTCCATGAAGCAAATTATAAAACCTATAAAGATTTTCTGACCTCTGCCTGAAGCAGGTCATAAGACCCTTATTAGAGCAGTGTTCCCTGTGCCTGAGGAAAGAAGCATTGTTAGGAGGTCAGAGAAAAGTGTGAACAAATAAGACAGGCTAAGTACCATCCCCTTAATTTATTACTATAGATCATACTGTTTAAATCATCCTGTTTTATCCAATTGTACTTCTCCACAACTATTTACCTCTTCATCAGATCCAGCAGCATAAAAAATACACAGGTTTGCCTGTTGTTTGGGTCTTCATTTTCTTATATTTCTTTTTCTTTTTTTTTCTTGGTACCAGGGGTTGAACTCAGGGGCACTCAACCACTGAGCCATATCTCAACCCTATTTGGTATTTTATTTAGAGACAGGGTCTCACTGAGTTGCTTAGGGCCTTGCTTTTGTTGAGGTGGGCTTTGAACTCACGATTCTTTTGTGTCAGACTCCCAAGCCACTGGGATTACAGGTGTGTGCCACTGTGCCTGGCCCTTATGACATTTCTTGTGTCACGTAAAACTCATTAATTTGTATGCCTTTTTCTTGTCTTTTGTTATAGGAGCTTCCGCTATGAACATAAGACGTGATGAAATGTATTTATTGTGCCTTTCAGCAAAATATAAGAAGAACTCAAATGGGTAAGTTATGGCATCATATGGTGGTAGTTTCCTGGGTCAAGATGTAACTACCCAGTCAAAGGTGTGAGAACTCTACGAACATCAATCTCCACAAGAGGCCATTGATTGTTAAAATTTAAGTTTATATCTTAAATAGTTTGGGGTGAAATATGATTAATAAGGAGGGAAAGACGGAGAGGGGAAAAATGAATTTTTTCTGATTAATTTAGACTTTGTTTTTAATAATTATCCAGTTAGTTCTTTAATATGCCATATAACTATTTAATTTTTAAGGGAATTGAGAGCAAAATTGCAGTTATGAGACATTGAAGATTGAGGATTAATTAACTTTATTTTTTATTTTGATTTTTTTGGTATCAGGGACTGAACCACACCCCGAGCCCTAACTTTATTATTTCTAAAAATAATTCCTTTTCTGTGTATAAAAAATATTCATGTTCATTATGGAAAGTTAGGCCAAAGAAATGAATTTAACATTACCTAAGAAACATAAATAATTTGCAAACACTCTATTATTTACTTTATAATTAATCTGGTCTGAGGAAAAATGTGGGAAAAACTTACTAAAGTCAGAGAGTGACCGGGTAAGCCTTTTAAATGCCCACAGTGGAAAATGAAAAAGGATTCTTAGGGCTCTGAGACACCTGTCACCTTCCTTCTTAGGTTTGAGAACTGCTGACCTTGAATATTACTTATCATAAGCCTTTAAGATATGTGAGCAGAGTCACCTTGGAGCTGAAGTGCTCAAAGGAGGCTACTCTAGGAGAGTTGCCCAGCATGAGCCTACAGCTTGGTGACCAGATATAATAAGGCATTAGGAAGTTCCCTCTGTAGGGACTAGAGAGGCAATGTGGGCCCCCAGAGAATTCCCTCTGCAAAAATCATCCTTCTTTAAACTAGGTCTAAACAAGTTCTTGAGGCCTACACTTCAATTGAGAGCTCCCAAATTTAACACTCCAGAATATTTAAAAATCATTTCCATATGGATAGCATTCTGTTTTGTGTGTATGTGTGTGTGGGTGTGAGAACATACACTATGTGCTTTGGACTCTGTCTTCCAACCAAATTTCAGTTTTCAAAAATTAGCTGAGATGGGAAGATGTCCTACACCCTTTTTTCTATTATTATTTTTCATTCAGGAGTGAAAAAGTAACCGAAGAACTGAAGGTCTATAGTAGTTTTGTGTATGTTGACATATACATAGAATATGAGCCACCAAGCAGAATTGTGGGCCTTCTGAGAAGGTTGAGGTTCTCATGAACATGATCTTGCTCTGCAGACTATCACCAGTGATTAAGGATTAGGAGCCTGGAAGGCAGATGCACTGGTTTACCTTTGTGTCAAGTTTGAGTGATAGCAGGTGCTGTGGTTTGGATAGGTCTCCCAGAATTCAGGTGATGGAAATGTAATTCTCAAATCATACGATCATGATATTTGAAGATAGGTTTTTGGGAGGTAAATGGGATTACATGAGGTCATGAGGGTGGGATACCCAGTGATGTTGAGCAAGGGCTTGCTGCCTGAAACCTAAGAGGCCAATACTGTGGCACCTGGTATTTGCAAAAAGACAAGACTACATTGTGTGGCCAACTACTAGAGTCTAGGAACTGAAAAAAAAGAGCTCAACTCTGCCTCCCAGATCAGTTGGCAGTGTATAGGGAGGGAGGGTGAGGGGAGAAAAGCTGATTATTGATTGGGTGATGAGAAGGGGGAGTTTTAGGGTTCTTCTGGTCAGACATAAACAGTCATCCTGTCTTTTCACGAGTTGCGTATCTCTTTTGGCAGTGGTGGTGGTGGTGGTGGTGGTGAATTATCATATTCTGGGGGAATTTTGAGCTTGTGATATCAAAAGGTCATTGACCAGATGAGCTGATTTCATCTATGCATGTCCATTCTTGAAAATCCAGTTCCAGACTGTCCTTGAGTGGATTCTGGAGGCTTTTCCTGAAAGACAACTTAAAAACTTTGTCACTTAAGGAATTTATGTGTGAGTGTTTTCAGGCCTTAGTCAATTTTTATCATGTTGGCACTAGTGGCTTTATGAGAAGAGGAAGAGAGACCTGAGCTGGCTCACGTGCTTTGTCTCACCACGTGATGCCCTTCTGGGGTGCTAAGCAGACGCCCGTGCCATGCTTGAGGACTTTCCCGACTCCAGAACCGTGTGCTAAATAAACCTGTATTCTTCATAAGTTACCCAGTCTATGGTATTCAGTAGTGGCAACAGAAATGAGACTAAGGCAGTGTGACTATAATTTTGGCTATTCTTCTAGGTTGATATTAAGATATACTGTATATTTGTGAATTGTTCAAAAATCCAGAGGTCTTATAGGAATTTAAAGATAATTATGAAAGTCCTGACTTGTGAGTTCCTTTTATGTTTCTTTCCAGAAGTATCTATTTAGGAGGAAAAATTGGGGGCTGCTCCATTTTCTTCCTTTCCCTTTCATTTGCTCTATTTAGAGGAGGAGGGGCAGCAGGATTGGTTTGCTCATCATACCTTTACAATTTAATTGCAATTCAAGATGTTCTTTTATGAGAAGTAGCAACATGGGGCCATAACGTGACATATGTTTTGCATAATCAAAATATTCCTATGGCCTTTTGGTGCTTTTGGGATGAGCCCTGTGAAAATTCTTTATGTTTTTGTACAACCACGAGGGAACAAAAAGGTTTTAAGAATGCTTATCAAGTGGAGATGTAACCCTAACAAAAATTGGAAACAAATAACACTCGCTTCCTCTCCCACCCAAAACGTCTTCCTTCTGCAAGCCAATTCAATGGGGCCTGTCCCGAATCAGAGAAAGGAGGAGCATATCTACACATTTATCTGGATCTGGAGTTTGGAAGCTGAAGGGAGGATTGAATTGCAGTGAACTTTGCACTGTGATTTCATATTGAAGTGGCTGCATCTGTGCCACCTGTTGATGGCATGATTGGAGCATTAGTCCTTGCTCAGCCTCTGCACCATTGATAACTCTGCTTAACATCACCACAGGGGAAGCTTTGTTGGAAGCTGCAGTCACTTTGCCTCGGCAATGGTGTACATTGGCGCCCCATTCAATCCTTTTTTCTGACATTAGCACATTTGAATGGGCCACCAGTGAAGCCATTCAAGAAGAACATGCAACCGGGGTTTCTGGGTGGCCTAGGGCTGAGCTGAGAATTCTCATTAATGGACTGCAAGACTTAGCCTATTGAGGTACATGAACTCAGTGACCAAAGAGAAGTGAGACAAAGATGTACCTCACAGGAACATGTAGGTCAGAAGTGGACAAAAGCAGACATGGACCAGTCAAAGCTATTTGATTACTGAGCTGAAAAGGGAACACCGATCCCCATGGGGGGGCAGCGTGACTGATTTGAGGGAAATCTCAAAATGCCCGCACACTCCGAGAGCCAGGCATTTACCAAAATTGCAGGTGGTGTGTGAAGTTATTTTTAAAATGTTTTTTCCTTCCACTTGTCTTTGTGGTAATTTCCTATTTGGCAGTACTTAGAAAAGGCCCCAAATAACTAGAATGAAAAGCAAGAGTCACAAAATTGAACTGGAAAAAGCATACTTAAAAGTGAAAGGTGATCATGGGCAACATTCCCCATACAGCTGGTACTGACTTATTTTCAGTCTCTTAGGGATTAGAAAATGTGCTTTGAGAACCAGAATTTTTGCATGTTTAGGAGTTTAAGTTTAATACATTAGCATACTTTCAAAATATTTTTCTCTGAGGTATAGGATAAAAAATACAGATGTAAAAATCTGCAAAAAAGATAAAAAGAATAGCAGGGAAAGTTTATGGAATTACTTTTGATCCATGAACACAGTCAATAATAGCTTGCTTAATTCTGATTAATCCTGCATAATTCTTTCTTTTTAAAATATTTTTAATTTGTAGATGGACACAATACCTTTAATTAATTAATTTTTCTTTTTTAAATTTGTTCTAATTAGTTATACCTGACAGTAGAATGTATTTTGACACATCATACATAAATGGAGTATAATTCTCAATCTTCTGGTTGTACATGATGTAGAATCACACTGGTCGTGTAATCATATATGTACATAGGATAGTAAGGTCCTTGGATTAGGACCTTATTTATTTATTTTTATGTGGTGCTGAGGATTGAACCCAATGCCTCACATGTGCTAGGTAAGTGCTCCACCACTGAGCTACAACCCCAGCCCCACATAGTTCTTTCTTGCTATGCAAGTTTCTGTAGGAGAAATATTGGTTCCTTAGTTCTAAAATATGTGGTCTATGTAAATGTCTGGAGAGCTAATACTCAGATGCACATGAAATCTGATAAGCATTTGTATAATTTTTCAAAAGGACATTTTAATAGTTATATTAATAACTAATTCCAAACCAAATTTATTTATTAAAGCTCAGTTACAAACTTTACAACTTCATGAGATAGTAATGTATTTTAAAATGTTTGGAATTTTGACTTTATGAGATTTGGGGAAACTACTCTTACAAAAGGATCAGGAAAGAAAGTATGTTTTCTTATCATAAATAATGCAACATTTTTACGAGGAAGAGATACAATTTAAAAAGTATGGCTGAGGGTAAAGGAAGAGACACATCTTAATATCATATCCATATATACTGAAATAGAATTTCACAAGGAAGAGGACTTCAGGGTGCGTTTAAGTCTAGTTTTCTGTTGTATCCATAGTGTGACTAAAGCTACAGAGGTTTAGCAGGTTTCCAATGGCCACCTAGTACTTGGATTTAAAAGTAACATTTAATCATGTTATAAGAATTCTTTCATTAGAGTAGTGATACATCTTTCTTTATTAGGCACTAGACTCCTTAAATTTAGGCAGTGTTCTGTTGCAGGTTGAATGTGATAAAAGTAAAATTGATTTACATGCTCCATACATATCTTTGTTATGATTCTTCCATTAAATACTTCCCCTACTTTTAAAATTATAGTAAAATGTAACAATAGCAGATTTGTCATTCTTGGAAAATCAACCATTGAAATAACCATCTAGCTCTGTCTTTCTTAGCATTTAAAAAGAAATTAGTTCTCTTTCTTTCACCTCCATGAAAACTCTTTCTTTTGGTATATCCTGTCCAGTGTACTTTTAATATTTCCCCTTTATTTCCAAAGTGTGTAGCTAAAACAATTTTATCTACTTACATTATTCAGAATACCTTCTGGAATCTCTTAAGTCCTCAGGCACTTTCTAGAGAAGGAGTCTGAAATATGCCATCCCAAAATGTGACACATTGGCATAAGGATTACTTTAAAACTGAAGACAGCTGAGAAATAATAGACATAGTAAAAGTTCTCTGCCCTCCTTTCTGCCCCAAATCAGGGCACAGATTTCCCTTTAGAGGTGACAGAAATTTCCATTTGTAAAACTTCCTTTTCGCCCATATCAGGAAGACTTGGAGAGATGACTCCACATAACAGAACTTTGTAAATAACCCTTATCTGTGAATATCTCTTATTCTGATAAAGACACTTGTGCTTTCTAAGCAGTTAGAGGTCTGTAAGTGTACATACAGTCAGGGGTAGGGAAAATGTACATGGACATGTCAGACCACCAGGCATAGTCTTCTGGTCATAGAGGCCATTGTGGAGGATGTAGGGAGGGAGTCAGGACCAATGCCTGTACACTTTGAATTGGAAACTTGCTTGCCAACATTGACAGCTTACTAAATGGGCTGTGATAAAAATGCTCTTTTTCTTATATTCTTATAATGCTCACTGATTCTGATTTCTGCTCCCACACATCTCCATTTCTTTTATCATTCACGTTATCTTCCTTGTGGTTGGATTTCTCTGGGACAAAATGAAAACATTTTCTGAATTGCAAGAATCAAAATTGTTAACCAATACAGTATTATAGTAACATTTCTGCTGTTTGGATACTTGTTTTGTTGTGAAAACTTACCTATACTTGTGAGTTGGGAACAGGCATGTTTTCCATTTTCATCAACTGAGGGAAGAACAGCATTAGGTATAATTATGATTTTTGATAAATCAAAGAATAAATCTTGCATATTTTATGTTAACCTACATGATGGTCTTATGAATTGTCTGAAATTTGCTTCTACCCTTTCTCAAGAGACAGAAGGTCAAGACATGTTTATAGGAGAGGGCTGTCATGTTAAGATACAAATCCACCTACATATGGTGTTCCAGGTTATTCCAAAGGGGGTGAAAACTGGCAGCAATCAAAGGTGCTAAAGAGGAACACAAAATACAAGTTTTTTACAATCTCCCTGGGAGTTTTAAAAAATCTTGAGATTCAAGTCCCACCCCAGACAAACCAAATAAAAATGATCTAGGGGTGAGGTACAGGCATCTGTTTAAAAAACTCAAAAAACTCCCCAGGTGATTCCAAGGTGCAGCCAGGGTTGAAAAGGACTGTTCTAGCATAACATATTATAAATAAAATATTATCATGTATGACATTGTACAAGATTCTTTAGGAGACATAGAAATTAGGGAAGACATGGTCCTACCATTGATTCGGTTGGAAAGACTCTTGCCATAAAATGGTCACTAATGGTACAGCACAGTCACTCATTGTTAGTAAGTGATGTCATAGTTTTAGTGGAGAGTGCTTGCCAGAAAGTGTGAAGCCCCCAATCCCTCCTCCTCCACTAAGTAATAATTGTTATTATTATTGCCTCCTGCGTGCCAGGTATTTTATATATCTAATTTAATCTTCTCAACTGCTACTTGGTTAGGTGTTACTCTCATTTTAATGCAGAAAACTTTAACCTGTGAGATATTATTATTTTCCTATAGTCTGAGAGACAGGCTTTCAAATCAGGTCTGCTGGGAAGCAACATCTATACTCTCTAATCCTTAACTTTTTCCATTTGGTCTTGATAGATTCCTGGTCGATAATAGTTGGGGTGAGCTGCAGGCCATAAAATGTTTCTGAGCATTTTAATGGACTTTCATTTCTAAATTATTTTTCAAATTTTGAATTAAAAAAATATCAAATCACAGGAAGGTTGAAAGAATACTACATTGAATACTACTACTTTACCCTTTACCTATATCCACCAATTATTAACATTTTATTACCTGTTTTAAATTTGCTCTCCATTTGTTTCCATATGTGTATATGTGCCCTTTCAAATGGTTATTGAAATGGTTATTTGAAAGGAAGTTTCAGACATGGCAGTTATTCATGAACACGTTGGAATGTACTGCCAAAGTATAGAAACAATCTCCTAAATAACCACTATATTATCCATACTTAAGAAAATTAACATTCATTCAGTTTTGTCATCTAATATACAGAGCCAATTAAAAATTTTCACAATTATACTCAATATATCTATTTAGTTGCTTTTGTTGATCCAAGACCCAATCAAGCTTTGTTAATTCTGTTGTAATGTTTAGAGACTTTTAGTCCAAAAGGGACCTCCTACTTTCATTTATGACATTAACTCTATTTTTAGGATCTGGGCCAGTTGCCTTGCAAAAATGACTCTCCTGTGGAGCTCTGCCTGGTTATGTCATGATTGGGTTCTGGTTAAACATTCTTGGCAAGGTGATGAATATTTCTTAGTGGATCCATTAAGAGGTACATACCAGGTTGTCGTACTATTGGTAATTCTAAGTTTGCTTTCTTGGTTAAGATGGTGATGGCATGACTAATTTCCCTATTGTAAAAGTTACCCATGTGATTGTATTTTAGAGTCAATGAAATGTCTACCCAGGGATTTTAATATCCAGCGATGATTCTTACATTGGGGGTTAAAATGGGGATTTTTCTAATTCTATCATTTCTTCAACATTTATCAATTGGTATATTAGTCTTCTAGGGCCTCCATTAAAAAAATACTGCAAAAACTGTGTGCTATCAACAACAGAAATTTATTTCCTCATAGTTCTGATGGCTAGAAAGGAGAAATCAAGGTATTGTCAGGGTTAGTTTCTGGTAAGTCTACTCTCTGTGGCTTGCATATAGTCAACTTCTCATTTTATCTTCACATGGACTCTTCTGTGTGTATGGACTTGTGGGGAGAGAGATGGAGGAGATGGAGGAGGGAGGGAGGGAGAAAGGGAGAGAGAGAGAGAGAGACACACACACACACACACACACACACATACACAAAGGGAGCGAACTCTGTGGCAACTCTCTTCCTCTTTGGATTAGGCCCCAGACTTTATGACCTCTTTTAACCTTAATTACTTCCCTAAAAGTGTTATCCCCAAATGTAGTCACTTCAGATATTAGGCTTAAACGTATGAATTTTGGTGGTGATGTAATTCAGTTCAAAAGAGTTGGTATTCTATAAAGAACTTTCTATTTTTATTCTTCCCTTTTTCTCTTCTTCTTCCTCTGCCTCCTCTTCTCCCCCTTCTTCTGAGTATCATTATGGGCTTATGCATTTATTTTTCATTTAATGTATTATAACCCATTTCTCACATTATTTATCTTGATGATCAAATTGTCCAAGATGTGGCTAGTGGGAGTTCTTTCAAATCAGCTCCAGTATTCTTTTGACATGACTCTATTAATTACTTCCTTGAACAACCAGACATTCCAGTTTTGTCATCTGTAATTTGTCATTTGTAATTTTTCTATTCCAACCATTTGTGGAATCAGCCATTTCTCCAAGGAACCCTGATTCCCTCTAGCCCTTAATGGTATTCAGAAATGTAATCTGTGTATTCGATATTACTAACTATGATATTACTAGCTATTATTGCCTTCTCTATCTGCTATTTTTTATTTGTTGTTTTTAGATATACATGACAGTAGAGTATATTTTGTCATACTATACGTACATGGAGTATGACTCATTCCCATTCCCAGTAGGATCCCATTCTTGTGGTTGTACATAATGTGGAGTTATATTGGTTGTGTATTCATTTATGAGCAAAAGAAAGTTATGTTCAATTCATTCTACTGTCTTTCCTATTTCCATCCCCCCTCCCTTTGGATCTGTTATTTTTAACAGTTTTTCATGTTATATCTATAGAAGATATACCAATGAAATCTTTATTGAATTAGACACTAATTCTTCAAGAGTACAATCAGACACTTAACAAGCATTTGAGTGGCTTAGAACACAACATGTACTTAGTAAGTATTGATGAATGACTGAACGGCTTGGAATCATGGGGTTTGCTTGGTCTGCTGGGAGGGTCTTCTAACCCAAGTGAATTTGCTCCTGCTATAGTGAGTGAAGGAGATTGGGGTGAGTCCTTATATTTTTAATCTACATTTTCAGTCTGTAGAGCTTCCTCCCTCTCTCTCTCTCTTCCTCCCTTCCCTCCCTCCTTCCCTCCCTCCTTGAGAAATACAGATTCCCATCTTCTGACCTTCCGTAAGCTCTTATGACTATTTTCCTAGTTAGTGATTTTGTGGAGCCTCTAACTTCTCATCTGGGTTTCCTAGTGCATCCTCTTTGATTTCTAGGAGGATGTGATAACTTATCTTGAAAGGAATACTTGAAAATAAATTCTTTTCCTAGTTTTACAGAGCAGCTAGCTAAGGAATTTTTTTCCACAGATGAAGAGAATCTAGTTAAAATGAAGGTAGGAATACGGATTTCAGAGCTCTTGAGAATCTCGTACATTTAATATCTATTCTGAGGAACAAGGATTCAGTCACAACCACTCTTTGAGGATATATTTACTGTCAAAGTGTAATTGGATTTTGATATAGCAGTTCATTTTGGTGGGGGTGGGGAATAGGAAGGTGATTACAAAAGTAACAAACAAAATGTAAGTGATGGACCACTTATTTATTTATTTATTTTATTTTCTTGCTTCTGGATCTTTACAGATACTGGGAATAAACCCCTTATCCCCCATAGTGGTCTTAGAAAACAAGGCATACACTTAAACTACTTCTGCTGTGAATAATCCATTGAAGCCAAACAGTATTATACTAGATTCATCAGTGTTCACACAAAGGTCATATCCTTACATATCTCTTTGAATTTGTGGGACGCATATGGTGTACCACTTCTATAGAAGAAATATTTTCATTTTAGAATTCAACTTTTATAACCTTTGGCAACATGTAGTATCAATGGCTCTTTGTTGTTTAAAAAAAAAAAGTAAAACTGTAAGCTATCCCCAAGGATATGCAGGGCGTTGCTATAGCAACAGAATCTGCCTCCCAGCACCACAAGAGAAGCTATGAATAAAAGATGGTGTTCTAAGGACAACAGAATAGAAGAGGTTGTTTCGATCCTTCTAATACCTGAAATTTGCTGTTATTTTGTTAAATGCAAAATAAAAATCTTGGGGAAAGGCACAGTTCACTAAAAGGATGAATTTCTATATTGTACTTCAGATGTCATGGGGAAAAATACATGCTTTCTGAATAGAGACAGCCCATTTTAGGAAGATCAGAGAAAGGCCAAAACATTTGATTTATATATTTTTTCTATTTAGTGTTTTAGTTCAGATGAAAGAACTTAAAGACAAATGTGTTAATCTGACATACAAAGAATAGGACCATTTTAAATTCTGATCCAAAAAAATTTCTTGGCTCCCTATTTAACCATAAGCACACTTTACATAAAAGGTAGGACAAAACACAGTGTCTAATTTCATCTGGCATCATCTATTCTGAATCTAGTTATTTCATGTATCCCTACTTTGGTCACTGAGTTCTTATCCTAGTGGCTTCAACGTAGCTACCTGCCTACCTACCAAACTAGCTATGTTTTGGAAAACAAGGCATATGCTTCGACTACTTATGCATGAACTTTAAGACTCAAATATTAAGGTGATAACTAAAGATTTCTGTTGATACAGAAATGGGTAAACTTTGAATTCTCTACACACACACACACACACACACACACACACACACACTCCTTCCCACATGCATCTTTGTATCATGTTTAGTTTTTAAGAAACATATTTTTGCTGGGTGAAGCTATTGGTGAACTGATAAGCAGAGAAGAGAGGAAAACCTCACCTCTCTCTAAGAGCTTATTTTCAAAATATTCAGATTTAAATTAAATTCTTGCCAGAAGATATGATTATTAGAGCAAAGGGATTATTATAGATTGAATCATGTCTTCTCAAAATTCATATATTGACGCTCTACCCCCAATTGTGACTTCATTTGGATTTATAGACTTTATGGAAGTAATTATTGTTAAATGAGATCCTAAGAGTAGGTCCCTAATCCCATAGTATTAAAGTCTTATAAGAAGAGGAAGAGAGACCAGAACTTTCTTTCCCTGTGTTCCAACTAAGGCCATGTGAGGACACATGGAGAAGATGGTCATCTATAAACCAGAAAGAGGGTTTTTTTTTTTTACTAGAAAGTGACCATACTGGCACCTGGATCTTGGACTTCAGCCTCCAGAACAGTGAGAAACTAAATTTATGTTATGTTTATCCGTTTATGATATTTTGTTATGGCAACCTGAGCAAACTAATGGAGGAATTAAAACTTGATAAAATTTGGTATGATTTTTTCTCTTAATTTGCCTTAAAAATCAAAGTGAAGCTTGGAACTTACACCTAAATCTCAAAAGTTTTTCTAAGATGCAGCTTTATACAACTGGAGTCTAAGATCACTTATACAATTATCAAATGTGTGTTTCAAAAACATTACCTATGGCCAGGTGCAGTGGTGCACGCCTGTAATCCCAGCAGTTTAGGAGGCTGAGGCAGGAGAATCATGAGTTCAAAACCAGACTCAGCAACTTAGTGAGGCCCTAAGTGACTCAGCAAGACCCTGTCTCTAAACAAAATATGAAAAGGGCCTGGGGATGTGGCTCAGTGTTGGGTGCTCCTGGGTTCCCCAAAGCACAAACAAACAAAAAATCCCATTATCTGTGATACCTAAACAATACAACTTTTTGTTATCCATTGGAATAATTTCCCACTGAATTCATGGTTAAATAAAATTGTAAAAGATTAACAAAAGGTAATATTTTGTTTTTGAGATTTAATTTTAATTTAGGTGTGGGTAGACAACATTTGGGAAAGATGGACTAATAGATTTAAGTGTTAATTTTAAAAAATAAAATTTTAAAAAATAAATTCTGAACAATCATTGTCAATATTTTCAAGTCTTATTCTTTTTAAGAGTTGTAAAGTCTTGTCCTCCTGTAATTTAAAGTTTCCAGGGATTTTCTGATTATAAGGAAACTATTCAGACTAGCTAGTTATATGACTTGGCTGTTTCTCCTACCCTTAAAACTAGGCAGTACACCAAAACATTAATAATGGATGGTGAGAACTCTGGTGGGAACATGGGTGATTTTTTTCTTCTTACTTTTCCACTTATTTTCTAAATTTCTATAATAAGCACTCATTACTTACATAGTGGAAAATAATAAAGTTAAAAAATACTAGGTCTTAGAAGAACTTATAAAAACCCTGTCTTCTTTTTCAAGAAAAATTTGAGGTGGTTTACAACAAAAGACATTTGTATCATAAAGCTAGACAAGCTAGGAAATAGAAAACTGAAAGTATGAAAAGAAGAAGGGAAAAGATTTAATATGGTAATGGTCACCGAACATTAAATTTACTTCTGAGCTTCCTGACAGTCAAGAAAGAGGAATAGAGGATTAGAGAATTCTCATTATCTGATCAAAAGAAAGTATACCAGCACTTTGTAAAAGAACATTTTCCCCTTGACAAACGTCTAAAAGAAATTTGCCGTAGTGTGATGTTACTAGTGTAAAACACAAAAAGAATATGTTCATATGCTTGTAAATGCAGAGAAAATGTCTGGAAACCAGGAGGCTATTGATGATAATATAAAGTCATCAGTACCTTTTGCTCTGTAGCCAACTTTTCCCTTCTTTCAATGACTTTGTCCCCCTTCCTTAAGGGAACTGCTCCTCTTCTATTTTAGGCATGAGTTTCTGGTCCCTGACAATCACAGTATTCCTTTATCCAAAGCTAAACCAATGAGAGCATGTCCCATGACCGTGGAATTTTTCCAAAGTGGGGAACCCTTTTCCTATTGGGTGACAGTGATCCTTCAGTCACTGTAAGAGAACAATGCGAACATGCATGCAGAAACAGAGGCAGGCAGTTCACATTCCAGGTTTCATCTGCTGGGACCCTTGGAACTGCCCTGGTTTCTGCAGTAGTTGCTTTGATTCCTCATCCTTCCCTAATGGCCTTCTAATTCCTGTCTTGCATTTAGCTTATTTCAAGTTACAGTTCTGTCATTTACGATAGAAAGAATCTTGACTACCCAATTACCTTTGGGGTTTAGATTTGTGTGGGCTGGAAAGAGGATAGATATGGGAGCTTCTATATTGCTTGCAAACATTTTTTTAAGGTAGGTATGTATTACTTTTATGATAAAACTATTCAAAGAAATTTCAGCAAGCAGAGTTTATCACAAGAAAATTTGTATAAGGGACATTGAACAAGATAGCGGACAAGATCTCCAGAGATTTTGAAGCAAGCACACTGGGGCTGTTTTCATGTGTCTCTTTCTTATATGTGTGGGGCTTTGGTAAAATCTGAGAATAACACTGAAGTGGTACTCAGTGAAGGAACAAAGATAATGTGGTACTCTACATTTACACTAGCATAGACTGTAGAATACTTAAAGGAGTGGACAGAGATCAAATCTCAGACTATCAGTCTTTTGACCTAAGGGCCTTTGACCAGAACTGGAGAGCAAACAATTCCAGGTAAACTTTTCTGATCAGAAGTCAATGTGTATATATTGTTGAAGGCACAATGATAAGCTTTGGATTGCAGATGAACAGATGGCATGGGTGACTTTATTTTATGAAAGAAGATATACTTGATTGTACTTATGCCTGAATGAAGGGTCACCTAGCTTGCAAATGGAGTTGGGTCCCTGAATTCCTTACAAGTGGGGCCAAATTTTTCTTCAAGTGGCAACTTCAGGTCTGTTCAAGTCTTTTTGAAGTATTTTTCTGAGACCTTAGGGTAGCTTAGGATGGATATACTACATCATAGGAGAAAAAGACTTGAATGCTATACTTTTTCAGTGTGACTCTCTGACGCCTATAACCTCAACAATTTCCCAGTGCAACTACACATCCACAGATCCACCTGCTTTTTGGACAAATCTGCTTGGAAATACTTCACAGTCAGCATGTCTGAAACTAAATTCATTATATACCTCTGAAAACATGTTTGTGTTTCTTTATTCCCTCTCTGGTTGTAGGATACTTCTATCTATTGAGTAATCCAAGCCAATAACTTGGGAGTCATTCTAAATCTTTCCCTTTCACTTATTCATTCTATGCAATTGCCTCCTTGCTTTAAACATTTATAAATTTAATTTTTTCCTTTTCATTTCTACAATCTCCATTTTGGGTTCTTCCCTAGTTTTTTCTTAAAGGATTGATTAATTAATTCACCAAGTATTTGTTGAGCACTATATAGGCTCTGAGGATTCAGTGGTAAGTAAAACCAACTGTCCCAGCCCTTGTGAGGCTTATGGTCTAGGGTGTTACTGCAATGCATCCAAACTGGTCAACTTGCTGTAGAATGTGTACTTAGCTCATCCTTCATGGGTCTATTTGAGCTCTTTGAAAATGAAAATATAAAATGTAAATCTGATTTAAATTCTTTGTTTTCAGCACAAAATGCAAACTCCTTAGCCTGGTGTAAGATATTCATGATCAGATTCCTACTCCTGTCTTCAGTCTCTCTCTCTCTCTCTCTCTCTTTCTCTCTCTCTCCCCCACTATAGTAGCATAAAGACTGACTAAAGAGCGAATCATCTTCCAAACTCACGGCTGAAAATTAGCCTCATTTTATGCAGGATTTCATAGTTGGGGGAAATCACTCGACAGTTTTTATTTAAAGAAGACATAGAAAAAATTTCTTTTTCTGTTTAAAAATTGTATAGTTAGTTTCCTGGTCTGGAAAATAATGGATTAAAATACTTGGCTTCAGAAATTCTTTACCTTTTAAAAATACTCTCCTAAAAAGAAGAGAAGATTTACAGATAAATTATTAGGACTTACAAGAGACTTCAGCAATGTTACTACATATAAGTTCAATATACAAAAAAAAGATTCGAAAATATAAGAAACAATGTCACACACAAAACTAAATTCAAGAAAGATTAAAGACCAAAGGGGAAAATTGAAACTGTAAAACTTGAGAGCTGAGACAACACAAATGGTCTGGAGATCATTATGTTAGGTGAAAAAACAAAACAAAACAAAAAACAAAACCAGAAACCAGGCATTGAAATACAACTACCATGTGCTCTCACTCACATGCGAAATTTGAAGAAATTGATCTCATACAAGTTGAGAGCACATAAACTGATTTCATACAAGTTGAGAGTGGTGGTTACCAGATGCTAGGGACAGTAGGGGTGGGGAGGGATGCGAAAAGGTTGATTAATAGGTACTAAGTTACAGTTAGGAGTAAGAAGGTCTGGTGTGCTATTGCACAGTAGCGTGACCCTAGATAATAAAAATGCACTGTATATTTCAAAAAGCTAGAAGAAAGGAGTTTGAATATTTTCACCATAAAAATGATAAACGTTTGAGAAAAAAGATATTTTAAATCTGATTTAAACATTATGCAATGAACACATGTACTGAAACATCAGAGATCCCTTTAATATGTATAATTTTTATGATTTTATTTATCAGAAAATAAGTTAATTGTTAAAAATATTTTAAAAAATATTTTTTGGATGTTGATAGATCTTTATTTTTATTCATTTATTTATGTGTGGTGCTGCAATCTAACCCAGTGAGAGAGACGTCAATGCAAAAACTAGAAGCAGCTCCATAAAAAGGTCAAATTATATAAAGAATTGAATCATAGAGGAAACTACATATGAAAAATACCTTCAGCAGTGATAAAGTAAGCATGAATTAAAACTGTAGCACATTACTTCTTGCCCATCAGATGGGGAGATTGTTTTTTAAGTCTGTTAATATGAAGTATTGGTGAGAATATGGTGAAAGAGGAGCTGTCAAGTGATGGAAAGCACTCTGAGAAGACCTGAGAGAATGGAAGATGGTTTTAGTGATTCTACTTTTTCACTGGTGCATTTTTGTAATAGCAAGTACTTGTAACATCTGAAACTTCCTTGAGAAGTGGACTGGATAGATGCGTTATTGTATATTCACATATTTAATGTAATTACTAATATATTTGGATTATATATACTGTGTTATCTTTTATTTTATATTTGTCCCATGTTCCTTATTCCATTTTTTCTCCTTATTTTTGGATATTTATGAATTAAAAATTTAATGATATTGTTTCCTTCATTAACTCATTGGGTTTCCCCCCTTGTGCTATTCTTTTCCTGGTTACTATTGAGATTATAACGTGTGTCCTTAACTAGATTGATTTATTAGTACTTTTACCACTTCCAAATCAACACAACATCCCTAGAACATTTTAAACCTCTTCTCTCTTGTGCCATTGTCATAATTTATTTTATTTCTACATATATTTTAAATCTACATTATTTTTCTTTATAAAGCCAATAATCATTCAAATTTGACAACGTATTTCTTTTTCCTTGGTCTGCATTCTGTCCTGTATTCCTGTGCCTGTATCTAGAATCATTTTATTTTGGCTAAAGAATTCCCTTAAATATTTAAAAATTTTTTAAAGAGATGGAGTCTTAATCTGTTGCCCAGCCTGGCCTTGAAATCCAGGTCTCAAGGGATGCTCTTGATTCAGCCTCCCCAGGTGGAACTACAGGCTTGGTCACTGTGCCCAGTTGAGTATTTATTTTAGAATGGGTCTTGGCAATAAATTCTCATAGTTTTTATTTTCTTGAACAATATTTTTATTTTTATTTCATATTCAAAGGATATTTTTGCTAGGTATGTAGTACCAGGTTGAAAGTTATTTCTTTCTGCACTTTAAAGATTTCAATCCATTTTCTTTGGTTTCATTTTTTTTTTTCTATTGACAAGTCAACTGTCTTATTGCTGCTTCTTTAAAGTTAATGTGTATTTTCTCTCAGGCTGTTTTTAGGTCATCCCTTTGACTTGAGTTTTAAGCAGTTTGGCATGATGCATTTCAGTGTAGTTTTCTTGGAATTTATCCTGCTTGTGTTCAAAAAGCTTCTTAAATCTCTGGCTTGGCATCTTTGTTAGTTTTTGAAAAGTCTCACCAGTTTCTTTTTTTATACCTCTTCTCTGAAATTCCATTTGTATGAATATGAGTGTGTTCTACATATCTTTTTCCCTCTTCTTATATTTTTCGTTGTTCTTTCCTCCATGTTCTAGTTGATATTTTCTTTTGACCCATGTTTTTTTTTAATATTTTCTTTTTCTAATATTCCTTTAACCCTGTTTATTTATTGAGTTCTTATTTTCAGCTGTGAATTCCTATGGATTCCAGCTGCTTGATGAAATTAAATTCTCTATTTGTCATATAATTCATTGAAAATATTAACAAAAAATTTTAAAAATCTTTGTCTGATTGTTTCAATGTCTGGATTACCTTTTGGTCTATTGTTTATTTTCTGTTTTTTTATTTTCTCTTGAGTTTGGTCATTTGTTTCTATTTACTGGCATGTTTAACAATTTTTTAAAAAGTCAAATGCAGACATTGTATAAGGAAAATTGAAAAGGCTTTGGATGAAATTATCCTACTTCAGGTAGATATTAGTATGTACGTACATATGTATGTATGTATGTATGTATTTATCTAAAGAGTTCATAGAATAAGAAAAATTCATCTTGATTCAATCAGGGATGAAGATAACTCGAGTCTGGATTTAAGTCTTTATGAGGGTTAGTTTATTTTTGTTTTGCTTTCCTGTGAAAAGCATACCTTTTGAGAGGTCTGATCTGAAAGCCTGGGTTGTTTATCAGATAGATCATTTTTTTCTTGGTGGACTCTAAACCCAGGACTCTAAAAGTGGTTTACCTCACTAATGCTGAACAGCTTATACAGCGGTGTCTTAGTTGTTGCTTTCTTCTTCACTTATTTATCTCTTCCCTTTTTTGGTTTAAAAATTGGCAAATTGCTCAAGAGGAAATGTGGCTAGGAATGTCTAGCTTTCTTCTTTATGATTCCCTTTTATCCTGGATCCTAGCATTTCTAATTCTTGGCTATCCTAATTCTAATTTTTATCTTCTTATCCTTATAAGACTGACAACATCACTGAGTCACTATTTGCTCCTTGACTTCTTAAGAATCAATAAATGCCTTGAAATAAAAGGTGATAGAATATGCCATAATCACTCAATGTATCTCCTTTCTCTCAAGGAATAACTCAAATTCTGGCAGCCTTGATTACTCTCTAATAATCTCAAGAAATTATTTTTTTGTAGCTTATTGAGATTTTATAGTTACTTTTGGCAGGTGGGTTCTCATGCAAGTAGAAGCAGGAGTTCCTAATGTCCTTTTATTTTATTGTGTTGCTAATGATTTATAGTTGTTTGAAGAAGACACTTTGATTCATTTGAATGGCTGATCTCTAATTGACCCATTGCTATTAATATACATATTAGCAGATTGAAGCATATCAAAATAAGCAACTTTGATGATATTTAGCATAATCACAGAACTATACTTGATTGCTGTTGTTAGATTTAGATCACACTAGAATTATTTGTGTTACTTTCTGAAAAAAGAATGAAACTATGGAAAGCATATTCATAGATTTTTATAAAGCCATTAAAACTCAGTAGTGAGGAAAACAAATTTGTAAACTTTCTCTCCATAGACTTCATTAATTTTTTTGGTATGGAAATTATTAAAATTTTCTTCCAGGATTTCCTAACTTTCTTTCTTTTTTTTTTTTTTGTGTGTGTGTGTGTGTGTGTGTGTGGTGCTGGGATTGAACCCAGGGCCTTGTGCTTGTGAGGCAAGCACTCTACCAACTGAGCTATACCCCCAGCCCGATTTCCTAACTTTCATTGCTTTGCTGGTGAATAATATTTTCTTTATGACCTGAATTCACTGAATAATGTCATCGAAGAAGATATATGATAACAAATTGGTATAGGACAAAGTGTTCAGCACCCTTATCAATTAGGGAAATGCAAATAACAACCACAATGGAATACTATTATATGCTTATTAGAATGTCTAACATTGAAGAAATTGACCATACCAAGTGTTGGTGAGGATATAGAGCAACTGGAAATGTCATATATTTCTGGTAGAAATATAAAATGGCATAACACTTTGGAAAACAGTTAAACTTATACCTGATGTACTTCTGGGTGTTCACTCAAGAAAAAAAAAATGAATACATGTGGCCATACAGAGACTTACACCAATATTCATAGTAGCTTTATTTATAATAACCAAAAGCATTTACAAATAATCCAAATGTCCATTGACAGGTAAATGAATAAACCAATTGTTGTATACCCAGACAATGGAGTAGTATTTAGCAATAAACAAAAATTAGGTATTGATATATGGGCAACATGAACACATCAGAAAATAATTATGCTGAGGAGTACAGTTAGACTAAAAATGGTATATGCTGTTGGATTCCATACATATTCAATTCTAGGAAATACAAACTAATCTACAGTCAAAGAAAGCAGATTAGTGGTTGTCTGGGCAAATGGTAGGGCACAAGTATGAAATGGGGGTTTCAGTGGTACAGGAGGAAACTTTTGGGAGTGATGGTTGTATTCATTATTTTGTTTATGGGCAATGTATACATGTGTTAAAACTTACTGCATTGTACACATTAAATAAATGCAGCTCATTTAATTCCAATTATACTTCAACAAAACAAAACACAGAAAAAAGATGACTTAGATATTTATGTCTTATATATTTTTTAGTGATTTTAAGTGGGAAAACCCCTCAAAGTTGAATGAGAAAGTGTGTCTCTGAAGAGTTAAAAATTGTCATTAGAAAATGCTCCACTAATTTGAAGTGCTCTTGTTTCTTCTCATTTGGAAATGTAAAATGATGACTAAAAACTACTCAATATGCATGCCAAATTGAAGTTGATTAACCTCTGACCTCTATACATCACTTAATGAGGCTGCATACATGCTGTCACGAAGGAGGCTCTGTCAAAATGCTGAGTTTGAGATGATTTCTTTTCTGCTGCTTTTTGTTTTGCTTCCAGCCCACCTAATTTGACTCTTGTCATGTTCATACAAGACTGAAGGCTTTTTGTGAATCCCAATCAGTCACAGTTGTTGGCAGAAGCAGCCTGGTGGAGAATGATAGTGTCGTGGGTTTTTGTGTATAAAAAGATGTAAGCGATCAACAGAAAATAAAATTTCCTTTTGTCTCTGGTCAGTACAATTTAGCAATTATTATGGTATTTGAAGAAAATGTCAGTGTAGTCATTTTGCTTAGATTATTTTGTATCTTGATGAGCTAAGAAAAGAGAGTGACTGCAGAGATAGGTGGTGTGTGACAGCGAGCTGACTGAATTTTCTGTCCCGTACACAAAGACTGAAAACAAATTGCCCACAGATTGAAATAATTTCCATGGGGTCACAAGTGTCAACAACATCTTTCAGAATTGGTTTTCTTTTTAAAATTCTTTCATGATGTTGTCCAGCTATGAAAACGAGCCTCACATAAAACACATTAAATCCTTTAAAGGGCAACTTGGATCTCTTAGTTATATGTCATTTTTTTACAGATTATTTACTTGTATTACTATTATTATCATGATTATCACTATCATCATTATACATTTGCTGATTGTCATGTGCAGGGATTAAAAAAACATAGACACTATACATTTAAAATGATGTGAAAATAAAAGGCTCTCTTCATATAGTTTCATTTAATCATGTGCCAGGTCAGTATGTGATGAAATACATAATTCTTGCATAAGCAATGGAAACTTTCCAGAAACTAAAAGTAATTTTAACACCACAATATTGGACAATGACTGTTTGTGTGAGGTTGAAGTAAATCCTTCTGTAATCTTCCCAACTTTGTTATACAAAGTTGACTAAGGACTATAGCGCTCTTCACCTGGAGACAGTAACTTGTCCTTTAGTTGTCATCAGGAAAACACCACCAAAGGTGATTTTCTTATTCATGCACAAGACTGAAGTAAAAACCATGAACTCGTAGAGGGAAAGTACTACCTGGTCTTCTGTTTCACATCTAATATGCATACAGGCATTTATTCAGTATTACTTATGGAGCAACTGCTATTTAGGAGTACATATTGGTGATAAGCAATGACTTTTGTAAGACTATAACAGTTCAGATGTATGATCTGGATATTAAAAAAGACGTGAAGTGGCTCCTAATTTCATGATGAGAAGAAGTGGGGCGGTCAGAAAAGGCTTTCTGGTGGAGGTGATACTTCAGCTGATATCTGAAAGATAAGCAGGCTTTTAGACAGAGGGAGTGAGGAGGTAGACAGAGGAAGGTCTGGGTAGAGGCCAGCACTCACGAAAACTCGGAGAAAAGAGAGTAACCTGGTACTTTCGTAGAACTGAATGTCACAGGGAATGCATGGAGGAATAGTGAGGCATGCAGGGCCAACAGAAGGCCTGGCATACAAGGTCAATGGGGAGTCATTAAAGGAGTTTAAGCAGAGGATCCATTTGCTTAGAATTTCATTGTAGAAAGGACTAAAGGACTATTGTTCAATGAGAAGAAAAATATTTAGATTTGAAAGCAGATTGTCTACAAAATATAATGAAGATTTGTCAAATATAGTAGTAAGCATATTATGACTTACTAAGTCCTTTTTAGATATCTGTTTCAGATAGTTTTTGTTCTGTTATTCTGCAATATGGCCTTTGAAATAGACTCATATTCATGTATAATTATATAATTTAGAATTTAATACTTCATACTGGTATGAATTTCCCTTGGAGTTGGGGAGACCAAGGCCACTCCCATTTTATGAAACTAAGAAAAAAATTTTCATGCACCAAATCCATTATTAATGTTCTCATAAACACAGTGTTATGGTTTGGATGTGAGGTGTCCCCCAAAGCTCACATGTGAGATAGTGCAAGAAGGTTCAGAGGAGAAATGATTGGGTTGTGGGAATTAATCCCCTGATAGGAATAAACTGAGTGGTAACTGAAGCAGTAGGGTGTGGCTAGAGGATGTGGGAATTGGGGTGTGACTTGGGTATATATTTGGATCTCTCCCAAATATAGTGGAGACTCTCTCTGCTTCCTGATCACAGTGATGTGAGCTGCTTCGTCTTCCCACCTTGATGTTCAGCCTCACCTCAAGCCCTGAGGGATAGAGCCAGACGTCTATGGACTAAGATCTCTGAAACTGTGAGCCCTCAAATAAACTTTTCCTTCTCTATAATTGTACTGGTTGGGTCGTTTAGTCACAGCAGTGAAACAGCTGACTAAAAAACACACAGATTTCATAAAGTCAAGTAAAACGGAACAGAAAAGAGGGAAGAATCCTTAGTACTCATGTGTATTGTGTTTGTATTTTTATGACTCAGGAAAACTCTGTTTGTGAAATGGATGTTAGGTCTTGAGATGTCTATATTTTGAAGTCAAGGTTTTCTATATAGCTATGAATGAACCAATGTATGAAGTAGTTAATTCATGCAAACATTTATAAGTACAAACCATGTGCCAAGAATGTTGCCGGAAGTTTGAATGAACCAGGCAGATACAGCATCTGCTTTCACAAACAAATGGAAGAGAGGAATTCTGTAAGGCAGCAGGGTGTGCAGATAGCAGAACGTTCTCATAGAGTAAAACTTCCTGATACCTGGGGGCAGTAATGTCCTTGAATGCAAAATGTACAAGGGTGATTTGGATACCTTTCTTCAGTCCTTGAAGATCCCTGGCAATTCTCCAATTTATATTTATGTTCTATGAGCTTCTAACCCTTATCTGATCATTGGTACTTTATCATTTTCTGATCTGGCTTCTTTTATCAATTTTTTTGTTTTGGTCTTGTTATTGTGGTGCTGGAGATCCAACCCAGGGCCTCATGCATGCAAAGCAAATACTGTACCTCTAGGCTACATCCCCTTTCCCAGTTTCAGTTTATGAATATTTTTTCTCTCCTGTAAGTTATGAGTTTTGGTGAAGAACATCATAATTAAGTGTCAAGAGGGTTGACTCAAAAGTCAGGTGACCACTGTAGAGTCAAGGAAAGGGCTGGAAAGGTAGAATTTGAAATGGCTTCTTTTTAAAGATGCTATGAGGCTTAAGCATAGCCTGGGCACCCCGTGCTTCCTAGAGGTGGTCAAACACAGTCTATGTTAAACAGAACAGGTTGTTCCCCAATAATTAAAAATGCTTTTTAATAGTTCTTATTTTTGCTTTGTAAACTTGTAGGTTGAAGTCAATATCCTTGTTTAACATATGAGCAAACTGAATCTATGGAGATTCAGGATTACAGGCTCTGTGATTCTTACATTTCCTGCAAATCATATTTTAGATAAGTCTTAGGATCATTTTGGTTGCAGAGTGGGCTCTTTAATTAAATGAATGGATATGAAGTTGGGATATACTGGCTTTACTACATGAAGGCATGGGTATGCCTGTGTTTTAAAAGCAATTTGTGCAACTTTGGAATAGAAAAATCATAGGCAGTGACATGTAATAGTAGTGACTTGTTTTAATTTATTTGGGGTTATTGAGTAATGAGATTTGTTTGCAGGTAAATCCAGCTATGAGGAAGCAAAAATGGAACACTAGTGTTTTTCATTAATGCTTTCATTTTGTTTCTTCTTTTACTACTGGAAGCAAAATAGTCTCGTGCTATCTCTTCCTCTAGCACATTGCCAAGATGTTTGCTCCCTTTGCTTCTGGAGTTTTCTGGTAAAAATGTCATAGCCAGCCAAATGGTATGTGTGTTAAGTTATATGATGCATCACAAGGAAAAAATTATATATTTCACTAAAGTTGGTTTCTATAAGCTGCATGTCTGAACAAGTAATCTTTTTCATGGAGAGGA
Source organism: Glaucomys volans (assembly GCA_020662805.1). Classification (NCBI taxonomy): domain Eukaryota; kingdom Metazoa; phylum Chordata; class Mammalia; order Rodentia; family Sciuridae; genus Glaucomys; species Glaucomys volans. Next base: position 82,968 of record JAJEJO010000705.1, on the reverse strand, counting down.
AACTATATTTCATATCATTATGGACCCTAACAATTCAAATCCATTTGCTCACTATTGTAGGTAGATGACTCACTGAAATGGATTTTTTCTTTATGGCTGCACTGTAGGTATACACATCGAAGATAGTCTTAAATGCCTATAAGACTTCATTAGCGGAACACTACAGATACACAGGAAATCCCCTGGCAGTAGGGTTCTTTATTATGCTGCTGTGCCTGACATGCTTCAAACGTGGTTTCTCTAGAGGAAAACTGGTATATAAGGTGGCTCTGAGAATTAATGGAAATCTCTTCAGATTTACAAAGTGACATAGGCACAGTATAAATAACAGGTCCTGTTTGATTTAAGATATGGTCACTTTTATTCTTATTTTTGCAAAACCCCAAAGAACAACTTAGTGGACAGAGCCCAGGGGGGTTCTGCAAAGCATAAGGACAAATCATGCCTGTCTGACAGTTTCATACTTAGAGTATTTAATAATCCTATGTGACTCATATATGCCAAAGCTCTTGTGATCTCAGAAACAGGAACACAATGAGTTGTTTATTTCATTAAATTACTGTGCCAAAAGAGCTGTGGAAAACAGTTCTGGCTTTGTTGTTGGAAAATGCTGAGTTTAAGGCAGAGTTCTACTATTTACTACCTATGAGATCCTGGATCAGGTATTTTTGTTTTACCTCTCTAAACTTGTTTCCTCTTCTTAGCATCGGGATAACAATAGTTCCCATCTGGGAGAGTTGTGAGGAATAAATGGCACAGTGTAGCTAAAGCACTTAGAATAGGCCCTAGTACATAGGTGGTGCGCACTAAGGGTGGTGATCTTGCTTCGGTCAGCCTCTCATGTACCTAATTGGGCCTGTTGGAAAGAGGACTTTCTTTGTATATTTCTATGCAGTATTCTTTTCAACTAGAAATTTGCCTGCCTGAAGTTAAAACCTGCAGCAGATATTTAACCCATGTTGTTAGAGTCTTTAAGGGCGTCTTTAGGAGCAGCATGGTATGATGGAGAATACCTTGGCCAGGGATCAGCAGACATGGCCTCTGATCCAGAGTTTGAAAGTAACTGTGTGACTTTACATTCTCTGGACTTAGTCCTTTATCTCTTCAGTACCAGGCACATGGTAGGAATTTGCAAATATTTGTTGCTTAGATTAAGGAATTAATCTACAGAATGAAGGGGCCTGCATTTCTGATGGAGGAAGTTCCTTAATGAATGGACATTTGCTGTGACTGTCATGTGGCACTTGTGACTGATTGGATTGATGTGGACACTAGTTTTGGGTGGTGGTATGCTTATGGGAATGACAGTGTTTTAAGAAAGCACCTTCAGGGGAATAGATGGTTTTGTCAGATGCTTATGAAAGAGCTAGAATATTTTAATAGACCACCAGTCCTATATTCTCCCTTGTCCCCAAAGCATGGGTCTGCCCTGTCTCCTCAATATTCTCTTCAGCTAGGATGAGGTCCTATCAAACTCTACCTTTTTATACTTATTTGAATCCTCTGGTAATTCTTTAAGATTGCTTTTGGTATATAAATCCAATTTCACAAAAAATTTTCAACCAAGGTAAGTGTAGGTGAGGGGAAGCAGTAATATGATTTAACCTCATCTTGAACTCTTAGTGATACCTCTGAACCCTAAGAGTTTTCAGTGTTGATTGGAGTGCTTTTTTTTTGGTGGGGGGACACTGGGGTTTGAACTCAGAGGTACTTGACCACTGAGTCACATCCCCAGCCCTATTTTATTATTATTATTTTTTGATTCATTGTACACAAATAGGGTATAACTTTCATTTCTCTGGTTGTACATGAAGTAGAGTCACACCGTTTGTGTAATCATACATGTACACAGGGTAATGATGTTTGTTTCATTCCATTATCTTTCCTTCCTCCTGCCCCCTTCCCACCCCTCATTTCCTTCTACACAATCCATCCTTCCTCCATTCTTCCCTTACCACCCCCTCCCCCCATTATGTATCATCATCCATTTATTAGAGAAAGCATTTGCCCTTTGGTTTTTTGGGATTGGCTTATTTCACTTAGCATGATAGTCTCCAACTCCATCCATTTACCTGCAAATGCCATAATTTTATTCTTCTTTATGACTGAATAATATTCCATTGTATATATATACCACAGTTTCTTTATCCACCTAGCCCAATTTTTTGTATTTTATTTAGAGACATGGTCTCACTGAGTTGTTTCCCCTCATTTTTGCTGAGGCTGACTTTGAACTTTCGATTCTCCTGCCTCAGTCTTCTGAGCCAGTGGGATTACAGGTGTGTGCCACTGCTCCAGGCACTGGAGTGCTTTCTTTGTACTCTTTTAGAGTTGGGCATTGGAGAAATTAGTGAGAAGTTGTATTTGGGCCCTTGTTTGCGAGTGTAATTTGAGATATGTTTCTTCCACATCCATTATATTAGGGTATGTGAGGTCAGGGTCATCTGTAGAATCCAGCTAGCTTGTACTTCAGGTCTGGGATAAGAGAGGACAAAAGGAATGGTGGGAAATAAACCTTGGTCTGTGTTGCTGAGGTTAGTATTTTAAGGAAATAAAGTTGCAGAGATTTAACATATCACACATTGTATATCATCTATGTATCATCTAACTAATCTTCAAAATTCCTCATGAGTTAAGTACTGTGTTTATCCTCATTTTACAGATGAAGAAATTGATGCACAGAGAGGTTAAGTAGTTTGCCTCAACTCACACAGAAAGTTGCAGTACTGGGATTTAAATTCAAAAGGTCTTGCTCCAGAGCCTGTGCTCTAGCATATATAAAACTTAGACAAATATCATAGAGTACTCTGGTTGCCTTCAGCTCAGGCATCTTGGGACCCAGTCTTGAATGGGTCCTACATCTTGCACTGTGTTCTGAATTCTACAGGAGTGTATGGAACTCCAGCACAGCCAAAAATAGACCAGCAAGGGTAAGGGACTCCTATCCCTGCTTCTGAATCCCAAGATTATTATTTCTGTTATTATTTCTGCACTTGCCTTCCTAGGGTCATGTCTGAGTGATTCAAACCAGCTTCCTCACACTCCTAAAACCACCCACTTTGAGTCATCACCATTGTATACCTTGAACTTCAATGTAGTTGAAATGTCTGACTATTTTCCAATAATTGTCTTGATTCTGGAGAGTGCTTCATACTTGAATATATCTGACCTCTGTTCTCGGTCCCTCTCAGAAAATACTATGATTGATAAATGTCTTGGTCCCCACCCTTGTTTGCATCCAAATGTGGTCATATGACTAATGCTTGCCAGTGGAATACGAGCAGATAGGGGCTACTTCTGAGTCTGGGTCCTAAACACTGGATGTGCACTCTTTCATATGCTCGCTTCCTCCTTCTGAGATCTGCAATACAGAGCTCCTGGGGCCCAACTTCGATCAAGGGGGCTGGGACAGCACCCTAAAGTCTTGCTATTCAGAGTGTGATCCATAGTCCAGCAGCCTGGCATTATCTGGGAAATTGTTAGAAATGCAGAATTTCAGGCCCTATCCCTGAAAATCAGAATCTGCATTTTTAGCAAGAGTCCCAGGTGAAGTACATGCACATCAAAATCTGATGAATGAACAATAGAGAAAAATGTTGATTCTCCAAGTGATCACACGAAACATGGCTGCCATGATAACTGATCCTCTGATCTCAGGACTGTTAGAGCAAGAATGGAATGATCATCTATGGTAAACCACCAATAGTTAGGGATCTCTTTGTTACAGTGTCTTACCCATTGTCCATTGTAATGCAGTGTTGCTATCCTGATTTTAAAGATGAGAAAACTGAGACATAGAAAGGGGCTGGGGCTGTAGCTCAGTGGTAGAGCGCTTGCCTTGAACATGCAAGGCACTGGATTGGATCCCCAGCACCACATAAAAATAAATAAATAAATAAATAAATAAATAAATAAATAAAGATATTGTGTCCATCTACAACTAAAAAAATATTAAAAAAAGAAAGTGCACCATCAGATCTCTGACAGAAAATGGAATTCAACTTGGATGGTTTGTATAAAGAGATTTTAATCAAGAGAGATGTGGGCAAGGTTAAGAATAGAGGGTTGTGGGAGGGTCTTTTCTAAGAAGTTTGGCTATAAAGAGAAGGAAATCAGCTGGAAGCTGAAAGTAGTCTGGAAGCCAAGAGCCTGAATATATTGGTGGACTGTAGGGAAGATACCTGTAAGATGGAAAAAACTGAACTTAAAGGAGATAATTGATAGGATCGTGAATGAGGTGAGAGGGGAAGAATAAAAGCATGGCTTGAGGAGAGAAGAAGGAAGGAGGCAAAGATGTGGCCAGTCTGTGGTGTGTGGGGCAGGGTGAGGGGGGGAGATTAGGCTTGAGGGAGCTCATACCTTCTTTGTTTTTTTTTTTTTTTTTAAATTTGGTCTTTATTATTGATAATTCAGGAAAATGCTTTACTTCACAAATTGTTTTTTTTTAATTTTTTTTATTTACTTATTGATTCATTGAACACAAATGGAGTACAGCTATTGTTTCAAGGGTTGTACACAAAGTAGAGTCACACTATCTGTGCTTCCATGCATGTACACAGGGCAATGATATCTGTCATACACTCTGTTATTGATTTTACCCCCCACCCGCCCCCACCCCTCCCTTCCCTCTATGCTAGCTATCTTTCCTCCATTCTTGCCATCTTTCCCCCCCACATTATGCATCATCATTCATTTATCAGAGAGACCATTCGGCTTTTGGAGTTTTGGGATTGGCCGATCTCACTTAGCATAACAGTTTCCAACATCATCCATTTACCTACAAATGTCATAATTTTATTCTTCTTTATGGCTGAGTAATATTCCATTGTGTATATATACCACAGTTTCTTTATCCATTCATCTACTGAAGGGCATCTAGGTTGATTCCACAATCTAGCTATTGTGAATTGAGCAGCTATGAACATTGATGTGGCTGCATCACTGAGGCAATCTGATTTTAAGTCCTTTGGGTATAAGCCAAGGAGTGGGATAGCAGGGTCAAATGGTGGATCCATTCCAAGTTTTCTAAGGAATCTCCACACTGCTTTCCACAGTGGCTGCACCAACTTGCACTCCCACCAGCAATGTATGAGTGTACCCTTTTCCCCACATCCTCGCCAACACCTGTTGTTGCCTGTGTTCTTGATAAAAGACATTCTAATTGGGGTAAGATGAAATCTTAAGGTGGTTTTGATTTGCATTTCTCTTATAACGAGTGATGTTGAACATTTTTCATAAATCTGTTGATTGCTTGTAGATCTTCCTCTGTAAAGTGTCTGTTCATTTCCTTGGCCCATTTATTGATTGGGTTATTGGTGTTCGTGGTGTAAAGATTTTTGAGTACTTGGTAGATTCTGGAGATTAGTGCTCTGTCCGAAGTGTGTGTGGCAAAGATTTTCTCCCACTCTGAAGGCTCTCTCTTCACATTGCTGATTGTTTCCTTTGCTGAGAAGAAGCTTTTTAGTTTCACTCTATCCCAATCATTGATTCGTGCTTTTATTTCTTGCGCTTTGGGAGTCATGTTAAGGAAATCTGGTCCTAGGCCAACATGATGAAGATTTGGACCTATTTTCTCTTCTATTAGGTGCAGAGTCTCTGGTCTGATTTCTAGGTCCTTGATCCACTTTGAGTTGAGTTTTGTACAGGGTGAGAGATATGGGTTTAGTTTCATTTTGCTGCATATGGATTTCCAGTTTTCCCAGCACCATTTGTTGAAGAGGCTGTCTTTTCTCCATTGCATGTTTTTGCCTCCTTTGTCAAGTATGAGATACCTGTACTTATTTGGGTTTGTCTCTGTGTCCTCTATTCTGTACCATTGATCTACCTGTCTATTTTGGTACCAATACCATGCTGTTTTTGCTTCTTTGTGAAGCAGGAGGAGAGATTTTGTTGTGAGGGAGAAGGGACCATTTACTGCACTAGTTTCAGGAAACCTTATGTGATTTGGGCTTGGGGAAGAAGAGTGAATAGCTGTGGAGGAGGGTCCTGTGCAGTTTGAAAATCTCTACTGTTGTAAGTCTCTCTGCCTTGTTCCTGGGTACAAGGTGGTCAAATTGGAAATCCCTTTCTACAATGTCTTGTAGAAGTCATGGTTTCTGGTGAGGAATCTCCTATATTACAGTTTGATAGGTAATTTTCTCAGAGTAAAATCTGAATAGTGGCAACCTACCTTGAACTACCACATAACATTTAAAGTGGTAAAATTTCATTATCATATCTCTTTTGGTCAAAGTTGTACCTTGGACCCAGGGCTTGAGACCACGTATTCACCTGGTTGCTTCGAGAGAATGAGACCATGGTACAATAGAGCAGCCCGTTTTAGCCTCACTTATTCAAACCCATGCTCAGAATTCACATGTGGGAAAATGGTTTGGAAGGTGCTATAACCAGAGTTGACTGCCAATAGTTCTGTGCATTGTGTGTAAGATAGCCTGGAAAGATGTGGATTTGCCCAGGGGGACTCAAGTTGCTTGCCACCTACTCAGCAGACTGTGGTAGGGTATGCCCACATCTCTGGGATGCTGCCATTTATAATCATCTCCACATTAACTGGCTTTGCTGGCCAAACCATCAGACCAGCTTGTGACTTCTCTTTGGCAGCTGTTTTAAGAAAAGGATTTATTTTACGGAGACAATGATTTTTTTCATCCACGTTTGAATGGATTTGGGATCTCTTTTCCAGTGCTAAATTGTTTGTTCAGTTAAAATAAAAGTGAACAAAGACACATGATTCTTAATTTCTATGTAGTTTCTGACTCAACTCTACAGGATAGCAGTGCTTCACTTTGTACTTCTGTATATAACCATTTCTTCCTTTTCTAATGGAATATCATGTTGTATATAGGCAGAGGATGACTTTAGAAACAGTTAATGTTTTCACAAGTTTTATTTACATCAGTATAAAACAATGTGATGTATGAATTACTAGACATGTAATCATATAATGTTTTTTGATGACATAAACATATTAAATAATTTAATATAGATTCTTGGTCTTTTTTCCCCTAACCTTAGGAATAAAATAACTTGGCCTCCTTGAGAAAATCACTTTGTTCTGAATGCTGTTTCTTTTTAACAGAAAAGACCAATTTGATTGTCTAATCATTTGCTAAACAGAAAGAAGCAAATTAAAACTTAGTTAATGGAATAATCTAGTGCTTTAGATTTTTCATGTATTTCTGGGTAAAGTAGTGTACTTATTTTATTTATGAAAAATAAACTTTGTAAATCTATTTTCTAGCCTTAGGCAAACATAAGCATGCATGGAAAAAGTACTCATTAATATTGTTAAATGAAAAAGGAAGTTATGAAATAATATGTATGATTCTCAAACTTGTAAAACAAAAAGTAATATATGTATATATGAATATTAAGTAGATGTATTTGTATATATGTAAATGTTTAAACATAATTGGAAGGAATGCTGACATTTTAATTTAATTCTTTTATGACCCCTTCTGTATTTACTGTTTCTGGAACTGTTTCTCATATGTGGGCAGATGGGAGTAGGTTGTTGGAAATAAAGAACACAGCACATCTCGTAGGAGGGAGGTGACTGAGGCCTCTTGGTGAAGTTAAAGCACTGAGAGATGCCACATTATTTTCCAGGGAGGATATAATCTTGTAAAATTGGGAGCCTGAAATAATTCCAATTTTTTCCTCAAAAAAAAAAAAAAGAGTAAATGCTGTACCTATTCATTCCTAGTGTTATTGTCAACACTATATATTTGAGGCCTGGATAAAATATACTTAATCAGAAAAAAACTATTCAAAACAAAGTTGATTTAAGTGATGAATATAAACAACAATTGGTTAACCTCTGGAAAATCTACTTGATTTTAAGTCAAACAAATCACAGTTATTGCTCTTCATAGGTAATTCTAATGAGAAGGCAGTTCAGGAAATGAAAATGCAGAATGCACAAGAAAGAAATGAGTATGCAGCACATATTGCCACTGTGTGGCTCATCTTACATCCCTTACAAACATGCATGTGTTGGGGTGTGTCAGATTGTTGCAGAAGTGATGCCAAGTGCTGAACAGATTTAGCTTTGTTATAGCAAAGACATTTTATTGCAGCCTTCAAACCAATTCAGTCTGATTTCTGAAGACTTAAAAACATACCTACAATTTAAAGTAGGCCCTAAGGGATACACATGGTGCGCCGTCAAACCCAAGTTAATTTATTGGCAGAATTAAATTCTGGCTAATTTCTGTAGTGCCAGTGTGTCCAACTCTCTCATTAACTGCACTAGTTACCAATTGAAAATATGTCTTTCAGTGCAGGGTACTTTGCTGAAGTGGAGCCAGCCTCCTGAGAAGTGCCTGCAAGATTGGTTTGGAGTATTCTGAAGTGGTTTGGGGGTCCCCAGAGACTCACAGCCACGGTCAGGGCCTCCTTTGGCCTCTGCGGAAGGTTCTGAAGTGAGACTTTGTGCTCATGCCAGGCTCAGTGGCTGATGGCTTTTGTGTGGGAAGAGCAGGTTCAGCTCCATAGCTTACCTCCCATGGCTGGGACAGAACTGCAAAGGGAGAGTTGGGGCCCTGGGAAAAGGGGTTGCAGTAATGGAAGTGCAAAGTCTGGAGATGAATCTGGGAAAGAATCCAGGCAGTTCACTTTCAGGGCAGAAGAAGCCATAATTGCAAGCCACAAAAATGGAGTTCGGGCATCTTGGGAGAGGGTAAAGAAGTGAAAGGAATGGGAGATGTGGTAAAGTTGCCAAGGCGTGCTGCAGCAAGCTGGGGGATGGGTAGGGTGGGGTAAAAATCAAAGTGCCTTTGTATTTACAGAGTGAGGGTTACCCATACAATGCAGGGTTTTAGTACTTTCTCTGTGATGACTTCTGCATTTTTTTACTTGAAAAACTGCTTTTTGCTATTGTGCCTCCAGTTTGCTAATTAAAATGGACAAAAGGGATGCCTTTTATTAAGTGACACTCAAGTGAAGGAATGACTGTATTTATCTTCAGTCTCTGAATTGGCTAACAGCTTAATGCAATGAGACCAGGTGGAGACTTGGGTCCCTGGATAACTGGACCATAGCCATTGGAGAATATGGCTGTCACAGATTCGTAAGCATTTCATCCTTCCTACGTACTGTGGTCTGAATGTGTCTGTTCTCCTAATTTCATGATGTTGAACCCAATCACCCAGGTGATAGAAGTAAAAAGTGGGGCCTGAAGAAGGACATTAAGTCATGAGGGCCATGCCACCATGAATGGAATTAGGTGCCATTTAAAGGGGCTTATGAAAGGGAGTTAAACCTTTTTTTTTGCCCTCTTGCTCTTCTGCCTTCCACCATGTGAGGATATAGCAAAAAAGATACCATCTTGGATAGGTATCTATCTAAAGAAGCCAATCTTACCAGACAATGAGTCTGCTGGTGTCTTAATCTTAAACTTCTTGGCTTCCAGAAATGTCAGGAATAAATTCATATTATTTATAAATTACCTAGCATTAGGTATTTTGTTATAGCAGCACAGATTAAGACACTGTGGTGAAGGACATGGCAACAATATTTTGGGTTTATCCTGTACCTATTTATCTTGGAACTATGTTTAATTTCCTTTCGAGAATTTTTTTTTCTCTAAAGGAAGAAGAGACTAGTTTGTGTATCTTTCCAGGCACTGGAGTGATATCATCCTGGCATGCGAAAAACTCTGAGATGAAGTACAGGGTGGGTTGAGACCAGGGGTGTCACTGAAGCTAACATGAGAGGGTGTCATTAGAATCCCAAGAGTGGAACCGAAGAGATACAAGTCAAAAAATGGAAAGAAAGAAGGAAAAGAAAATCAAATATTCTGTAGATGATTGTACTGCAGCTTTGGGAAACTGCACAAGTTGGAGTAGACCTATCAGTAGTTGTTTGGAGGAAGCAGCTAGAATGATTTACTTGATATTCCTGAGAAAATGGCTGTAGAAAATCAATAAAGGTAACAGAGAAGAATTGAGATGATATGAGGAGGCATCTGCAAAGGATTCCCTAAGCTCAGGAGGTACTGGAGAGAGCTGTTACATTTGCTATGATAGACTTGGTGTTTTAGATGAAACATTCCTTTAGTGAGTATGGCATTTAGTGAGTTATGAACATTTGGTTCATAAAACCTCAGTGAGTATGCTGTTTTCTGGTTTATCCTTGCTCTATGATTGAAGAGAAGGGGCTCACATTCTCACTCATTTTCCGCTTTATGATGCATCCATCTCTGTAATTCTTTGTGTTGAAATGCAACCTGTTCTTTTTGAGATACCAGTGTCCTTGCCTCCTTAATGAGCTTCTCTAGTCCAAAGGAAAGAAAAGACAATCCTATGGCCATGGTTTTATCTGATGCCTTTGGAGAACATAAGTAGCAGTTTGAGCAAAGTGTTATAGAACTTTTTCATTGATGTTGAATTTGCAGACTTAAAAATACAAGGTGGCTTTCATTCTTTTCTTTTCCTTTTCTTCTCTTCCTTCTTTTTTTTTTTTTCAGTGCTAACCACTGATCCCAGAAGTGCTCTACTACTGAGCTACCTCTCCAGCCCATTTTATTTTTTGAGGTAGGATCTCCCCAAATTTCCCAGGCTAGTTCATGATCCTCCTGCTTTAGCCTCCTGAATAGTGGAGATTATAGGCGTGTGCCACCTTGCTTAGCTTGTTTCTTTGCTTCCTTCTCCCCTCCCAATCCCCAGTTTTACTAAAGTATAAATGACATAAAAATTGTATGTATTTCTGTGGGCAGTGTGATTTTTTGATATATACAGCTTCTTGCAACCACTATTTTATTCTTTGCTTTCATGAGAGTGGTATTTTTAGATTCTGTATACAAGTGCAATTGTGCACATATTTGTCTTTCTGTGCCTGGATTTTTTTACTTAACATAATGTGTTCCAGGTTCATTCATGCTGTCACAAATAACAGAATTTCTTTCCTTTTTGAGGCTAAATAGTATTCTATTGTGTATATAAGCCACATTTTCTTTATTCATTCATCCATTGATGGATGCTTTGGTTGATTCAGTATCTTCACTACTGTGAAAAGAACTACAATAAACATGACAGTGCAAATATTTCTTTGACATGCTAATTTCATTTCATTTGGAAATATAAAAGGTGTGCCATTAAAGGTAAAATTTGAAAGTCATAGTACTCTTTTCATTATTAGATTGACTTTCTAATACCAGAGAATATATCTGTTGTTTTCTTTTTTGGCTTCTACTATCTGAATCCCTTTCTGATGTCATGGAGGTTTCTTAAAATTGAAAACGATTGATACTTAATTTCTCAGTTTTTCATGACAATATGATACAGACATAAACTGAGACTTGGCCAACAGGTGCATTTGCCTAGGCCTTCAAATTGGGAAACAAAGAAAAGAGTATCAGGGAAATTGAGGTTTCTTTGGTCAACAGGAACATGGATAGTAAGGTCTGTTTTACAGGAATAGTGGAGCCTGGGGTGGAGCAAACTGAGGCATTTACTGCTTAGTAGCATTATCATTGGTTAGTTTTGTTATAAGGGTTTGTGTAGCAGTGGTTCTGGTTTCCTGGTCATCCTTATTCCTGCTGATTTTCAGATTTTGGTTGTGTAGTCTTCCCTGGAACTTCATGTACTATCCATTGCCTTCCAATATATTTTCCATCTTTGTTCAAATCAATCAGTCATCTTCTGTTACTATTGTGTTTGTGTTTGGCAGGTTGACAATGTTGAATTGAGAAGAACATGGGTTTTTCTTTTAGCTCTGTGACTAAGTAATAAGGTGACTAGCAGCCCCAGTTTGCCAGGACTGAAAGCATTTCCAGGACACATGATTTTCAGTGCTAAAACTGGACCAGTTCTTGTGTTGACCTGGTTGATCCTAGTTAAGTAGCCACGTGGCCTTAAACAAGTTTTAAACCTGCTGTGTATGTTAAATAGAGGCACATTTGCTATTTTAAAGATCAAGTCAAATTGTTGATATGAAAGCACTTGGTAACATGTAAAGGGCCATACCAAAGCAAGGGTGGAATTATTGTTGAATATTTCTAGAAGAGAATCCTCTGACTCTTTAGCCAGCGCATAATGTAATTAGAAGACCATATACATGAGAATAACATGTTAAACTACATAGTATATGTTCAAATCCTTCTTAAAAATGCAGATCTCTGGGCTGCACCCTAGACCTATTGAGGAGAAATTCCTGGGAGTGAGTCTCAGTGAGGAGTTTATAAACTTTGCAAGTTATTCTGATACCCCCTAAAAATTGAAGATCCCCCCTTAAAAGGAAAGGCCTAGATATGGTGGCACATGCCTGTAATCCCAGCAGCTCAGGAGGTTGAGATAGGAGGATCGAGAGTTCAAAGTCAGCCTCAGCAACTTAGTGAGGACCTAAGCAACTCATTGAGACCCTGTCTCTAAATAAAAAACAAGATAGGACTGGGGATGTGGCTCAGTGGTCGAGTGCCCCTGAGTTCAATCCCTGGTACCGCCCCCCCCCCTCCAAAAAAGGAGAAGGACTAAGGTATAGAACATCCTACCTCCCCTTCTTATCGCACCTGGATCTGTTCTGAGTTCTCTCAATTTTGGAGATCACGTTTTAAATCCTTGCTACCAAAGTGTGGTCATTAGCATCACCTGAGCACTTGTTAGAAATGTAGACTCTCAGGCTGCATCCAAGACTATTAAGTCCAAATCTGCATTTTGACAAGCTCTCCAGGAGATATTGTGTGCATGCTGAAATCTGAGAAGCATTGTTCCACATTAAGTTAATGCCAAATACCAGGTGAAGGATTTACCTGCCAGGTGTAAGAAGTTCCCAATTGGTTATCCTCTCTTACTTCCTCTTCTCCTTCCTTAGAGACCCAGGAAGCAGATAGATGGAGAATACTGCAGCAGATTTTTGTTGTTGTTGTTTGTTTCTTGAACTGAGGAAAGCTGTGTTGGAGGACATGACCAGGTGATGTCAAGTGTGCTTATTAAGCCTTCCCTGATTTGAATGTAACCTCATGCATGTTAGGCCTCCTTGGCAGCTCTGCTACACTAAACTCTGCATCAGACTTGAATGCACCCTCCCTGCAGGCAGGCAGAGTCAAAGCGGGAAAAGGACTGAGCCAAGACTATTGGATTTTGCTTCTAACCCTACCTGCCAGTTACTCATTCTTGTCGAGGAAAACTAGGTATCCCATCTGGTGATCACACCTAGTGGAGTCAGGTAACTCCACCTGGAAATTTTAAGTGTCAGGAGCTAGTGCTCTTTCATAACATCAATTATAAAAAATCTCAGAGCTTTTGTCCAGAAGTCGAACTGGACAAAACTATCCCCAGCTAGCCCAGATGACCTTGGGTCATTGTGACATAGAGTCTGCAATGACATCTTGCAGACTCCAGATGGATATCCTTTTATCCTACCCAGCTGTTTCTTTCGTCTTTATATAACATGCTGGTTCCACAGCTGCCAAGTTCGAGGAACCCCATGGAAATGCAGGTGGTGCTGACATCTGCAGTTGAACTTCTGGAGGCAGGAGCCAATTGGTGAGTAGTGCATTTTGGGGAGAGAGGGCTGCCTTTTAGCCCTTACTCAGATCAGGTTGCCTTGGAAGCTTCCTTCAGTCTGTGGAGAAGCTGCTTTTCTTCCAAGCATAGGTTTCTCACCTCCATTGCATGAAAACGATGCTGAATTCAGACTGATTGCCTTAATGCCTGACAGTGTGTTGTTAGTGATATGCAGAATCAGGCATTGATCCCCAGTGTGTCTAGCATTGTCTAATCGTTTAATTGGCCATAATGATTTTATTATCTGGGTTTTAAAATGGGACAATTGGGCAATTTTTTCAAAGTGCTTCCAGGTTGATTACATATGTAAAGGGGAGGAGGTATGTAATATCTATATGCCCAGTAACTGCTTTTTCAAATTACATTCATTCCTCTTTATTTTATTTGGAAGTGTAGGGAGTTCAATATAGTTCAAGGAAAGCATTGTGGTAAACAGCCAGATTAAATGTGAGCAGTGTAAAGAGCAGCAGCTTGCAGAAATATTGCTATAGATACTAAGACCGTATCCTGCCTCGATACGGACCACACATAATTGAATCATGTTCAATAGAAGGCCATTACAAAACCGAACTTATTTGCAATGCTAATGTGGGGAAGACAGCTGTCACAGGGAATTAAATATGATCATTCAGAGCTTGAATAAATGAGGTGTCCATTATCTTCTGGCTGTGTTGCAGGCTGCTTGAAGAACACAAATAAATGATACTGTTGCAGTAACCAGCCCCTGGTTTTGTCTTTTAGTCCTGGAAATATGAGAGCTATGGAGGCGGGGGTGAGGAGATAGGGATATAGAAAAAAGGCTTGGCAGATAAATACAGGCGATGGGCAAAGAGTTTTATATTCCCCCTCCCACCAAGAAACCATGAATGCACAGACATAATCAAAATTCTATTTTTGATGCCTGAAATAGATTTTAATTCTATTAAAGATTTTTATCAAGATTCATCCCTTCTCCCTAAGACTCAAATCACAGCCAACTCACAAAGGAGGCTGAATGTGAAAGGGTAGAGTGGGGAGTAAACAAAGCTAATCCTTTTGTCCCTTCCCCAAGGCCTTCCTTCCCATCCAAACGGATAATAAAGATAACAGAGAACTTCTTCATGGATAATCAATCTGCCAATGAGCATAAAAGGTACTCGGATCAGCGCTAGTTTTAGAAATGCCATTAATTATCCAATTAACAGAAAGGGAGTTTTCCTTTGATTGGATCTGAGCAACCTATCTAAAAATCAGTTTTCTTATGTTAAGGACATAGAGAAACTAAGCTGTCATTTTTTGACACATAATAAAGTTAGGAACAATCTTTGAAAGAACAAATATAAGACCATTTTCTGATAGAATATCTAATGCAGGTAATTCTAGAACATGATTTATTAATATAAAATTATATGACACTGTGGTTGAAAGAAACTCAGGCTTCTGAGAACTGTGGCTGGAAAGACTTTATGACAGATAGCTACTGATGCAAAGCAGCCCCTCGGAAATAAACAAGGTCTGTGAAAAACTAGGGTTTTGACTGTCCTTCTCTGTAAACTATTAGCCAAGTTAGCAGTCGTACAAAAAAAAGTAATAGTAAAAGTGAGAAATAGACAAGATTGTGTGTGCTTGTATCTGTCTTTGTTTATCCTAAGAAACTTAACACTGGACAATTTGTGTACTGTACCATATGGTTACATTTATGGAGCATATATATTCAATTCAAGAAGGTACTGTAATCGTATCTTCTAAAGGACCTGAATGTCTCAGTGCTGCTTGTCTATTAATTCTAATAAGTTGGCTTCAGGCATTTGCATTATTTTTTTGAAATGGAATATAAGTATTTAACTGGAATTCCAAGAATTGGTAGTGTGACAGAGCTGTAAGCAAAAATTATTCTTTCACACTCACAAAATAATACTTCTCCTGTGAGGGTGCACGTATTTCTTGGGTTGTTAAAAACTATTCATTTGAGAAAAGACTGTTAGGTTATTGGTGGATATTTGTTTGTGATGGGAAGAGGAAAAAGATGATTGAGTTTAAGATTCTAAAAGAATTCTCTAGAACCGTGGCATGGAAGAAAGTTTAAGGAGTCCTGCCACTAATGCCTATATTGGGAGAGCTACCTCAAACAGATGTCGTCTTGTATGCAAGGTTTCTTACTTACTGGAAGCTTGAATAATTTAGTAGGGGATTAAATAGGGTCTGTCTGACTGTAGCTATATGTAAGTTTTTTTTCCCCTAGAATGGATTTTTATATTTGATTATAAATATCATACATGTTTATAATAAAAACCTTCAAACAATATAGAAATGTATGAAGTAGCAAGTGAAAATCCCCCATAATTCCAGCCTTCCAGAAATAATCACCATCGACAGTCTCACATATATCATTTCAACATTTTTTCTGTGTACATAGAAATCTTTTTTTTTTCAGTGATTATGTGCATAGTATAATTTCACATGTTTTATTCACTTAGTTGTAAATATTCTGAAAATTTTCCTGTTTCAGATAATAATATTTATTATGGGCTGAAGGTATAGCTCAGTGGTAGAGCATTTGCCTAGCAGGTACAAGGCCCTGGTTTTGATTCCCAGCACACGTAGATTAAGTGGGAGAGACAGAGACAGAGAGAGAGAGAGAGAGAGAGAGCGAGAGAAATGACAGTAGTTATTATAATTTAATCTAAGGGTTGGCAAACTATTGCCTGTAGACCAAATTCTGCCCCCTTTCCTCACCTATTCATGTGAATAAAGTTTTATTGGAACACAAACATACTCATCTCTTTACATGTTGTCTGTGGTTCTTTAGCCCTACAATGGCAGAGTTCAGCAGCTCTAACAGACTATATAACCTACAAAGCTGAAAGTACTTAATGTATTGCCCTTTACAGAAAAAGTTTGCTGATTTATGATTTAACTAATCATTTTGGTAGGGAATGTAGATTGTTTCTAATTTTGCACCATGAAAATAATAGTGCAATAAATGTGTTTGCAATCTCATCTTGGTGTATTCACTTCTCCTTAGGAATAATTATGAGAAGTGGAAATGCTGAGTGATGCCTTAACTTTCATAGGCCACTTGATATATAGGAATATATCAGACTTCCTATATATAGGAATATATCAAGTCTGATATATTCCTATCCTATATGGTGCCTCATAACAACCAATTTTTAGAGGCATAGATTTTAGAATCAGGAAACCTGAACTTTCTTGTCTTGCAATTACTAGCTGTGTGATTATGTAGATTCTTCGGATGAAAGAAGCAAGAATAAATTCTACTCAATTTATTGGATATTACTCAGTAAAGGTTTAACTCAGCAGACCCAAGATGCTCAAGCTCTGAATAGTCCAAAGAAAGGCCTGTCTTTAGGGAATCCTGAGAGGTAATTGGAGACCTTGGAATATACTGCCTGATAAGAGTGTTTCTTATTGAGTCCTTGGGTGATGCTGTACCACTGTGACTGCTGGGCAACTGGAGATTTGGTAGCTCAGATTAGTCATGCAGGCACCGCATGTCTATGTCACCTATCCTCATGAAAACCCTGATCCCCAAGACTTGGGTGAGTTTCCCTGGTTGGCAGCACTTTTCATATGTTGTCACATCCTGAATGGGAGAATTAAGTGATGTGCATGCAACTCCACTGGGAGAGAGCAGCTAGAAGTTTGTGTGCCTGATTCCTCTTGAATGCCTGCCTATGTGCATTTTCCCCTTGCTGATTTTAATCTGTATCCTTTTGCTATAATACATCATAGCCATGAGTATAACAGCTTTTCTGAGTTCTAGCAAATCATCAAACTTGAAGATGGTCTTGGGGACCCTTGACCTCAAGTGGGTCTGCTTGTCTGTCTGCCTATCATCTATCTATCTATCTATCTATCTATCTATCTATCTATCTAT
>JAJEJO010000705.1:38170-65573 GCA_020662805.1 Glaucomys volans | reverse complement strand
CTATCATCTATCTATCTATCTATCTATCTATCTATCTATCTATCTATCTATCTATCATCTATCTATCTATCTATCTATCTATCTATCTGTCTATCTTAGTCAACTTTGTATCACTGTGACAAAAATAACTAACAAGAATAATTTAGATGAGGAAAAGTTTATTTCGGCCCATTATTTCAGAGGTTCAGTTCTTGGTTGGTAAATTCTATTGCTCTAAGTCCCAGTTGAGGTAGAAAGAACATCATGGCAGAAGGACTTGGTGGAGGAAAACAGCTCAGGACACGGCAACCGGAAAGCCAGGAGAGTGTACCACTTACCAGGGACAAAATATAAATCCCAAAAGCATGCCCACAGTGACCGCCCTCCTCCAGCTGTACTCCTTCTGCTTATAGTTACCACCCCATTAATTCATTTCAGTGGTTTAATCCACGATTAGTCCACAACTCATAATCTAATCATTTCATTTCTAAATATTCTTTCATTGTCTCACACTTGAGTTTTTTTGGGCTACCTTGTATCTAAACCATACCATAATCTAAGCTCATGTAGGTAATAGAAGGCTGAAAATTAAGACAGAAGCTTGGAATCAAGACAGAACTTGTACAAAAAGCATGGCCACTGTACTTTTTGTTAGGCTGATACCACTGATGTGGTCTGGCTCTAGTTTTTCCGTGTTGTGCGTACGATGTAAGATTCAAAGTCCCAGGAGCGCGCTAGCTTATGTGGTGTGCTGCTTGCCCTGTCTTCGTGTGCTGATGGTGAAGGAAGGATTTGAGGGAGAGCAAGCGAGTCCGTAGGACCTTTGCTGTTGTAAGAATAATGTGTATACTTCATGTCAGCAAACATCAATTGTCCTTTATCTACCTCTGTTCTAGGCACTGGGGATATGTTGAAGAACACAAAAACATTCTTGCCCCCAGGGTGCTTACATTCTGCAAAAGGCAATTCTTCAAAAAGGAGTTAATGTGCTATTAGGAAAGAGTTGTGGATGCTGGGTAGTTACTCAAACTCTCTAAGTCTCATTTTCCTCATCTGCAAAATGGGGATAATGATGACTATGTAATTAGATTATTGTATGGGTTATATGTGATCATCTTTATGTTTGTGTCACAGAAAACAATAAAGGGTATTTATTGTTTGTGGCTAAGAGAGTTCTGAGTTCTGAAGTCAAAATGTTAAGGTTCAAATTCCGATACTTGTTAGTTCTTGATCTTATTTAAAGTTCTTTAACTTATCTAAATAGGAACATCCTCACATATGTGTAACCCATGTGAGTACACAGAACCCTGCACTTGGCTTAATGTTTATTATAAAAGGAGATAATAAATACATGCCATATTAGTTTTCACTGGTCTCATTTTAAACTGTTGCCTTAGATGTTTTACATTAAAAGATTTTGTCATTTTCTATTTGTCTCCTTTTCAGATGTAATATTATCACATGGTGTTCATATGGGTCCATTTAGTTTATTTTATATCAAGAAATCAAATCCCATTTTCTTCTGGAAGAAGAAATATTAATAAGTCCAAAGTATACACAAGCCTTATGCTTGGCAATGAGCAATCAAACCCTGAATATTTCAACATTTTCACAGAACACTCAGTGTTTTTATATGAGGAAATTGTTGCATTTAAAACTGAAGATATAACAAAATGTGGAACATTTCATAAACTTATATAATAGGAATATAGCTGGCCCTTGAAGATTGGTGCTTTGATGTAGAGTGTGGTATGAAAGCAAACTTCAATACTGTTAAATGCCCTCTTATAACTAATTCTTGCAATTTAGGTCTCTGCAGTCTAGGGCCGAGAGAAATAAAAACCATGTCCCACTATACAGGAGAAAGTAAATTTGAAGGAAAGATTGAAGTAAAAGGAATAAACCATTTCTGAGTACTTCAGCACAATGGCATAGTTGTCTTTTTAAACAGAGTACTTGTATTTAATTTCCACCCATCAGCAGGTAGGAAGAGAAGTAGAGAAAGTGAAAATAGCTTTACAGATCAACAGAGGCCTATTGAGGTAATAAGAGGTCTGACGTAAGCATATGTTTAAATCCTAGCAATTTAAAAATTGTCGTATTTGGATTTGTGTCTTCAACACTAGAAATTTAAGTGTTGGGTGTGAAGTCTAGTACCATTTTGAGTCCTAGGCAAATTTAAAAAAAACTCTGGGGCATCTAAACATGCCACCCAGATGAGTGTATGTGTGTGCTTGTGTGTGTGGACGTACATCCGAAGTGCTCGTGCTCACTACCTCATGGTGAGGGGATTGTACATTTCGGGCTTGTTTCTCTTGGTGGCTCTGTGGTAGCCTGTATGCAAATGAACCAATATTATACAATTTGGAAAGCGGGATTTGTTTAAAAATTCAGATAAAATCTGTATTCTAAACTTAGAAAAAACCTTTTAAAATTGATTTTTAAAAATCAGTGGAAGTCTAGCTTGTAAAAAGTTAAAACACTTGAGTTAAAAAATTAAATGTTTGAAATTTATTCAATTGAAAAGTATTCCTCCTAACTTCCACTCTAGGATCAGTGGTGAAGGAAAAGAGGGAAAGACACGTGGAGCCACATGAAGAGGTTTCTGCATTGTGGGGAGTGGGGGGTGGGGTGGGTGTGAAAATGGTGGACTCCTCTTCAGTGAAGAGCTTTTAATTTTGCAATTAATAGAATGTCTGTTTTATTTTGCACCAAATTTAAGCCCACAATGCTACCCCCACTTGAACTTTAACAAATAAGAGGAAAACGAGCATTGGCATGGGGTCCAGTGATGGGAGTGTGAGAAGAACACGTGGTTTTGAAATTCATTGTTCATTAGTTCATGTTTGTAGGCTGAAAGCTTCTCAAAGGTCAACAGTGTAATAATGCTCTTTATTACCATAATTATTATAAATAGTTACCTTTTGCCACTTTGCCTGTGCCACTTTGAAAAATTACTTTTGAAAATAGTTTTTTTTTAGTCCTTATCCCCTCTCTTATCAGAATGGCAAAAGGGAATTGCTGGTTTTGAATCATGCAGGGAATCAGGAGTATGGAGAAGTAGATGGGCAAAGGCCACATTTGGTGCCTGTGTTGGGAGAGGGGGCTAGTGAAGAGTAAGACAGTATCAGTGGTTTCATCTAGATTTCAATCTGGAGGGTTTAGAGTTGAATCTGGAATTCAGTCAAGTGGTTTGTGGAATGTGAGTGTCAAATCTTTTTTTGTGTGTGTTCATGTCAGGTGCATACATGGTAGCTATTTTTCAAGGATTCTAGATAACACAACTTGAATCTATGACGTGGAGTTGGTCAGTATTAGGAAGAAGTCCAACTGGGTTCTATAGCATAAATTGGGACTTAAGTTAATAGACTAGTCTGGATTTTAGATATAGCAAATTTTATACATTTTTTGGTAGTGGGGATTGACCCAGGGCCTCATTCATGCTAGGCTAGTGCTCTTTCATGGAGCTATATCCCCAATCTTTTAAAAATTTGAGACACAGTCTGGCTAAATTGTCCAGGCTGGTCTCCAACTTGTGATCCTTCTACCTCAGCCTCCCAAGTAGCTGGGATTATGGGTGTGTGACATCACTTCAGGCACATTTATACTTTTTACTAATGTCAAGAGAGGGGTGGAGGGGTTGACAATAGGAATAAAAGAGTCCTTGGCAAAACAACTTCAAGATGTTCCTCAAAGAGAATGTGCTAAAACCTTGTAATTTGGGGGAAAAGTCATAAACATAAGGATGAAACCTGCTACGGTTTAGACATGGCTTGTCTTCCAAGAGTTCATGTGTTGGAAGACTGGTTCCCAGTGTGGTGATGTTGGGAGCTGGTAGAACTTTTAAGAGGTGGGGCCTAATGGCCGTTGGTTAGGTTGTGGGGGATGCTGCCCTTGGAAGGGATTAATGTAATTATTATGTGACACTAAGTTAATTCTCATGAGAGTTTTTATTAAAAGAGCCCTTCACCATGCTTTGCTTTCTTATATTGCCATGTGACCTCTCCCTCATATACATGCTCCTACCACGATGTTGTCCATCATGATGTCATGCTGCCAGGGGGGCCCTCAATGGAGTTTGCACTATGCTGTTTGAACTTTCAAACTTCCAAAACTATAAGCTAAATATATGTCTTTTCTTTATAAAGTTTCTCACCTCAAGTATTTTGTTATAGTAACCAAAAAATTGACTAACACAAAATCTAAAAATGAAAGACTCCATGAGACATGAAACATTTTAAGGAGTGATTTAATTATATGTATATATGCATGTATATATACACACAGATATATCTCTGTTTATCTATCTATCTATCTATCTATCTATCTATCTATCTATCTATATCTGTATCTATCTATCTATCTATCTATCTATCTATCTAATTTCTTTTCTTTTGTGGTACTGAGGATTGAACCCAAGGAAACTGTACCATTGAGCTACATCACCAATCCTTCTAAAATTTTTTTTGAGAAAGGGAATTTCTAAGTTACCTGTGCTGACCTCAAATTTGTAATCCTCCTGCCTCAGCCTTCTGAGTTGCTGGGATGACAGGCATGTGGCCACTGTACCTGATGGGATTTTATATTTTTATGATAATAAAATATTCTTGGATTAGAGTAGACTTGCTTTTATGTAATTAGACAAATAGACTGCTGCCCTGCTAACTAGGAGATATATTTCACTGCAGGCATTTGTTAAGTTCTAGCCATAATAGAATTCTCCCTGCTTCGTTTTGCCAGTGGATGAGCAGAGGTATCTTATACTCAGTGTTTCAGTGAGTGTCATTGAGTATAAGGTAAGATGTACTATCACAGATGGCTAATGTATAGAATGTTATATACAAGGACACTATCCCTGTGATAGTAGAGATTTAGGTGTTTGAAAGACATTCCATGACACTTAAAATCAAAATGAAAACCTCTCAACCATCTTTTACTTCTAACTTAGCTTACTGATTGATCTTCCCTAATGATCAACCTTTGCTTCTTACCTTATCCTATTCTTGATAGGATTGGATAATATTTTGACTTCTGAAGAAGAAAGACATAGGGTATTCCAATAGCAAGTTATGCAGAGTGTCTGGAGATGTGATGTAATGTTTTAGTGGGGACTATAGGGTGACAGGAGAGATTAGAAAGAGAACACTGTAAGATGGAATCAAAAGATAGATTGAGGTCAAATTTTAAAGGCCCTAACGAGCTGTGATTTGTGATTTTGAAAAGCGATTCTGGTGGCAGTATGGAAGCTGAATTAAAGAGGCTGAAGTACAATGAGGTCAGAAAACTGATGATGTTGTTGCCTGATGAGAGATGGTGAGACACTGTCCATATCAATAGGAAGAGGGAAGGGGCTAATAAAATTATTCCCTGAGTAGAGCTGAAAAGATTTGGTACAAGATAGATGGGATGATAGAGGGAGAAGAGTGAGTCAAAGGTGACTCAAGCTTAGGTGACTGGGGAAATGACTTTATGTTTTGTCAGTAAAATGGGGAACTGGGAGGGCAAGGTGGTGCCCAGCTGCTCAGGAGGCAGAGGCAAGAGGATTGCAAGTTTGAGGCCAGCCTGGGCAACTTAGGGAGGACTTGTCTCAAAAAATAAAAAGGGCTCAGTGGTAGAGTGCTCCTGGGTTCAATACCCAGTATTGTACACACATGCAAAAGCGTGGAATCTGAGAGCAGAGCTGTTCTGGTGAGGCTCACAGTGAATGTTTTGGGCTGTTATAATGAAGTACCACAAACTGAGTGGTTTAAATTTATTATCACCCAATTCTAGAGGCTAGAGGTTCATTATCAAGGTGCCAGTGTGGTTTGTTCATGCTGACAGTTAGGGAAGGTGTTGTTCCAAGACTGACTCGTAGCTTCTGGAAATGCCTTGTCTTGTGGTAGTATAACCTTTATCTTCATAAAGTGCATATAGTGTTCTCCGTGTGTGTGTGTGTGTGTGTGTGTGTGTGTGTGCATGTGTACAGTTTCCCCCTTTTTATAAGAATGCCTATCATATTGGATTAGGGCCCATCCTATTCCTGTATGATCTCATGTTGCCTAATTACATCTGCAATGATCCTGTATCCAAATAAGGTCACAATCTGCAGTACTGCAGGTTAGGATTTCAACATACGAATCTGGGTTGAGGGAAGAGGAGCCATAATTCAACTCATAACAGTGGGGTGGGTGAGGTGATGATGATTGATTGTGGATATGCCAAGTTTTAGGTTCGTGTGGGTCCAATGCCAGCAGACTGATGGCAATGGGGATGTGAACTGAAGCTTAGATTTGGTCATCATCTACATATACACAACACCCATCTATTGAAGAATTTTCCCTGGAATTATTTTGGAATTCTGGAAGTATTTGCCTGGGAAAGAAGAGAAAGAAGAAGAGTGTAAATTTATCAAGTAACTTAAGATTCAGGACATGCCATCCAACATCTGACACATCAGCATCTGAGGCAAAAGCAGGAGCAGGAAGTGCACTCTCCCCTTCCCCTCGTCCTAAAGCAGGTCACAAGATCCTCATTGCCTAATCAGGGGTAAAGGAGCTAAAGCACAAAGACGGCAAGAGGAATCTGAACAATCAGGTCTTGCTAAGTTGCCCTGAGCTTATTGCCTTTAGATCATACCCCTTCTGTCCTATCATATTTCTCCATGACTATTCACTTCGTCCGACCTAAGCATAAAAATACACAAATATACCTGTTATTTTTGAATTTCATTTCTGAAGGCTCTGAAGTCACATAAAACTTCTATTAAATACATTTGTATGCTTTTCTCTTGTTACCTTCTGTTGTCATAGGGGATTCAGCTAGGAACCTACGATAGCAAGAAAAGACATTTTTTTTCTACAACCTCTTCAAAGCAAGGCTTTCTGCTCTGTGTTTAAATATCCAGTCTCTCACTTAAGCTTTACATGGGCCCAAGGAGGAAAATTCTGAGTGGAAATTGAGATCCAAGGTCACATATCAGTTGAATGGTTCAACTGTGAATTGCATCTGGGTTTATTTGATTTCAGTGGAAGATGCTGCCTCCTCCTGGAGAGAGAGAATAGGACAAGAAAAGGGCCAAGTAGAAAACCTTCCAGGAACTTGTGTGGTTCAGGCTCAGGCAGTGCGAGGGGGTGAAGGGGGAAAGAGAACCAAGAACTAGCAAAGACAGTGAAGATAACCACTGGAAATCCAAAGTAGAGTTTTGAAAAGAGCAACAGTATTAGCTATTTTCGACAGGCTAAGGACCTAGAAGTGTCTCTTTGGTTTAGTGCCCTCTCTGCTCTTTGAACGTCCATTTGATTAAGGAGTGAAATTATAACAAATTTTCATCCATCGTGATTACAGGAAACAGATTCATTGTAAAATAAAAAGGAGAATTACTGTCAATTTTATTCCAAGTTCACTGCAGTCAATGTGCTATTGGGGGAGAAACACCAATTCTCATAAATTGACTTATCCACGTATGTACATTGACCTAGTGATGGCCTTGGAGGCAAATTTTCTTCAATTCTGAGTACAGGGACCTGGTCCCAAGAGTGGGGACATATAGTCTCCTGTGTACACATATGTGCTGCTGTTTTGGTCATTAAGAAATGCTCTCATTGTCTATGGATGGTGTATATGTATAAGCTAGTAGAGAAATCCAATGAAGACATTTTAAAGACTGGCTTAAGGCGTTGCAGGACATGGAAGGCTATGAGGTGATAAATAAGCACCTACTGGCTTGTTGCCCAAACCTGCTTTATATTCACTTCAAAGAAGAAAATTTTCATTAAAAACAAAGCAGTTAAAATGTCAAGGTGCCCATTCTCTTTTTTCAGACTCTCCTTTTTACATTACAAAATAAGTGGATTGAGTGAAGCATAAACTGCAGCTAAATAAAGGCTTTTCTTGGCATTCCTTGGAGAAATCAAATCCAAGACCAGTGGTGAAAGGTGATTGTACTACATCCACTACACAGACTATTTCTTCTAATTATCAGCATGAATGTAATTACTTATAAGCATCTCAGGCTCCTATGATCATGTCCCTTAGAGCATTTCATCTTTAATGATTTTCCTTGATAGAAAGCCAGTTGGAAGCATTTGTTGCATAACATTGCTCAACCAGAAAGAAAAATACGTACTTCTCAGAAGAAAGATCTGTATGCTTTCTTTTCAATGGTACTTATATTCTGCCAGAATTTGATTAGGAGCTATCTTGGCACAAAGATCGCTAATGACCGAGTCAAATAACTTATATAGATTAAACAATTTCTTGGAAAAAATGCAATGTAGTATGACATTCCTTTTCCAAGAATATTGAAGTTGTAACCACTTAAGGTGAATTGTTAAATCCTCCAACTTCTGAGGGCAGATAGTCTGAGAGGGATGGCTTCCTGAGGGAGCTGGTAGATTCTTAGGGGAGATGATTTTAAGGGAAGACATTTTTGGGCTAGGGTTGAGATTAGAGTGTATATTTATATATTAGATTATAATTTTTAAAGCTATAAGGGATTTGAGTGGTTCCCTAGTTTCCTTCCTTCAAGACATGAATGACCTACCCAGATAAATTGTGATCCAAGTAC
Source organism: Glaucomys volans (assembly GCA_020662805.1). Classification (NCBI taxonomy): domain Eukaryota; kingdom Metazoa; phylum Chordata; class Mammalia; order Rodentia; family Sciuridae; genus Glaucomys; species Glaucomys volans. The sequence continues at coordinate 57,046 of JAJEJO010000705.1, read as the reverse complement.
TTAGTAATTTGCCTCTTGTCACATAACAGGTAGGTGTTAGAGTCACAACCAGTTGCCAGGTGTCAAATTCCTTCCTTAGTATTCTTTCCATCATCTTTTATTTTCTTTCTTTTGCAGTACTGGGGTTTGAATTCCGGGGTGTTCTACCACTAAGGTACATTGCCAACCCTTTTCATTTTTATTTTCTTTTGAGAGGATCTTGTTAAATTCACTGGGCTGGCCTCCAACTTGTGATCCTCCTGCCTCAGCCCCTGGAGTAGCTGGGATCACAGGTGTGCATCACTAGAAACATCTTCTGTTGTCATTTTTTTCTCTAAGATGAAAAAAAAAAAAAACCGTAAGAGACTTGCATTGTTGACAAATAGGTTTTAAATGTTAGCTTTCCAAGTTTATCCCTTTAAGTATCATTTAGAAGTTTTTAATGGAACTGGTCATCCTTTCTTTTTTTGATTAAGTATATACAAAGTCATGCTTTATTATGTATTTTTTTCAATGATGTAGTGATGTAGTCTCAAATTTTTTTTAATTGGTTCTTTTTAATTATACGTGACAGTAGAACCCATTTTGATATAATTATACAGCAGGGAATATATCTTTTCTTTCACAATGTAGATTCACACGATTCATATAATCTTACATATACATAGGGTAATACTATCTGTCTCAGTCTACTCTCTTTCCTTCCCCCACCCCCTCCTGTCCCATTTGGAACTGGTCATCTTAAAGAGTATGTTGAGCATAATTTAACTTTTCCTTGAGGAAGTAGTGTCATTATTATGAACATTAATTATTTTACCATGATTGCATCAGAGCTAGTTGCCCTCTGGAGTAATTGAGGTGAAAGGACTACAGTAGCCATTTAGTTGTTTCTGCTGTCTCTTATTTCCATATCTCTTAATGCAATTTCACCACCTTGTAGACACTTCTCCCTCCACTTGGCACTACTATTTCTCCCAGGTTGTTGGTGCTCCCTTTGCAGAAAGTGATTGGAAACCTCTCTTGCAGAATAAAATGTGAAGTTTTGCTGTCACTGTGCTATTACAGAGTTTACCTTTGTTTTTTCTTTTCTTTTTTTGTGAGTTCAAACTACTTATTTCACAAGTGGGGAACTTTATAAAAGATCTGATAGAGACCTAGGATTGGCAGAATCTGAGTCTTTGAACTCTTATTGTTATACCAAGTCCAAAGAAACAAGACAGGAAGCACAGCTTTGTTTTTTCTTGACAACTGGGTCCAATAAAATCAGATACTATTCATAATCCATAACCGGTGTGCCTTTTGAAGATGTTATCTGATGACGTAAAAAATTAATTTGACATTTTCACCATGGACCATCATAGAAGAAAGATTTAATTGTTGAAAGCAAGGTGCAAACACAGAGGTTCTTCATTTTCCTAAGTCACTCCTAATTACTGACTCAGGAGCTTTCCTGCCTTTAGATTGTCTCTCGTTTTCTGGGAGAAGTTTTGGGTTTATCCAGTGATTCTTAAACTTCAACTTGCATCAGATTCACCTGGAGTCTTGTTAAGTTGCAGGTTTCTGGGTCTGATCCCTAGAGTTTCACACATAGTAGGTCTAGGGTGGGCCATGGAGATGTGCATTTTAAATAAGTGATAGAAGATGCTTTTGCCACTGGACTGGGGACCACATTTTTGAGGTCACTGAGAAAACATCATTTTCTATTATTTTCCAGAAAGAAAGAGAGAACCAAGGGGGACTGAGACTCAGTCCCTCAGACAGATTTCAGGCATCTGTCACCAGAGGACATTGTCCAGAGCTGCCTGTGGGTACATAGGGTCTATTGTGTGGATTCTGGTCAATGGTTTCTCATATTGGAGCTCAAAAAGTCAGCTCTCCTTGTCATTGTCAACAAGTTCCTACCCTTTGATTTAGGAATCTTAAAAACCCTCACTTTTGCTGGTGTCTTTGGTAGCAAATAGACTTTATTCTTACTTTTCTATTCCAGAACATTTATGATTTAATTGGATTTTTTGTATAACTATCTTTGAAATTCCTTGAGTAATTTTCAAAATCAGAGTATGATAAACCCCTGACATTCACTTTATGTCCTTAGTCATGAATAACTTGAGTTCTTGGCTTATAGACCTCTTTCAACTCCAGCTATGTTGGCCTTGGTCTGTCTGTCTCTCTTCTCCCTCACTTGCATGCACCTGTAAATTTATGCAGGACTACATATGTACACATACATATTCCACATAGAAATTTAGGAAGATACCACCTAATGATATCATCCTCTGAAAAGTCCAGCATCTACATTGACTTTGTCAACCTTTTGATCTCAGCACATCATATGGAAGCTTTACCCGCAACCCGCTGTCTGCAGTGAGAGTTCATGATTATAGACTGGCACTTGTCTCTTGACCTTCCGGCTCTCAACATTCCTTCCTTTTTGTTTTTGTTTTTGTTTTGTTTTCCTTATACTGAGCATATGCTAGGAGATTGTGTGGCATAATAGAAAGGACATGGGCTTTGGGATTAAATGCACACAAATTTATATCCTTTCCAACTGCATAGCCTTGGGTTTTTGTATCTGTCATATGGTTTACCTATATGACAGGATCGTTGAGAAGGTCCATTAGATGATGTATGTAAATCACATAGTATGTAACAGATGATCAAGCAGTGTTATTCATTAGCTTCCCAGCACTTCAGCTACTCACAGCTGTGATTCACCTGTCACTCAGATTTGCTCTGTCACCAAGACCTCCAATCTGGTGTTTCTCTCTACAGCCAACACATAACCTGGGGAGGTAGGATGGCATGAAGTTTCTGGAAACACAGCAACAGGAGCAGAGATCCTAAGCCACCAGATAGCTCATTGTTACATCTTGCTTCATGGGAAAATTAGGAGATGGGTTTGGGTAATTTCAATATCTACTATCCTGTTATTTGGTTACTCTTCAACTTCAATGGAATCCTTCATTGCCATCACCATGACATCTAGTCACTTCATTTTCACACTCATTAGTTCTACTGGCAAACTTGTTACTCTATCAACCTTCCACTTAAGCATTATCTCCTCCATCTTTCTACCATAAATTTTATATTCTAACCAAACTGAATCAACTAGGTTTGCTTTTCTTCATGGCATACTTTTTTTCTGACCTAATGGGTTGTCTATTTTGTTTTTTATCTTTTTCCCTTTACTAGAATATAAGCTCCTTGGAGGCAGAGATTTTGTTCATTACTGTGTTCCTGTACCTAGACTAGTGCCTGGTCACAGAAGATGTATAGTACATTTTTGTTGAATGAATTTTTTGTCTTCCCTTTGTATTTCCCCCTGTACATGCTCTTTAGGGTCACCCCAGTTTCAGTTACAACAGGGGCAGAAAGTAGATTGGAAATACAAAGATAGCATCATTTTTAGAGCCAGGCTTTTCTTTTTCTTTTTGATGATACTGAGGATTGAACCCAGTGCCTCATGCATACTAAGCAAGCATTCTACCACTGAGCCCCATTCCCAGTCCTTACATTTTTTTTTTCTTTTTTTTTTGAGACAGGGTCTCATTCATCAGTTTCCCAGGCTGGTCTCCAACTTGACATTTTCCTGCCTCAGCCTCCCAAGTAGCTGGGATTATAGGTGTGTGCCACCACACAAGGCTTTAGGGCAAGGCTTTGATCCTCTTGACTTGGGATCTGACCTGACCCTGATCGTCTTCCTTGTTAGTGACCTGTCAACCGGAAAGTGCTCTTCTGCTGTTGGTGATGGTTCCGTGTGAGTGCCCATGGGTAGTAGGTGACCACTGCTGGCTACCTTCCTGGGGCTTCTGTTACACAAAGGCACTCTCTCCCTGTCTGTTGTTGACACACCTCATGCCCTGTTACACTCCCCATTATGAGAACATTAAATTCTCTTCAGGTCAGATTATATGGCCCTGGGGATGGAAAGGCTAGAGGGGTAAAAAACAAAACAAAAAAAAACTAAAAAGAACAGGAGGCAAGGATCTTAGTTCTTACTGTTGTGTCTGATAAAGTCAATTATTTCAAAAATACTTCTTTTTTTAAAAAATGCACTTTACTTTTTAGATGGTTATAGCTCCCCAGAGAAATTAAACATAAGTCAGAGATTTTTCATGTAAGTCTGAATATGGTTTCTGCTCTCCAAGAGACTGCAATCTGGTTGGGGAAGACAAGACCCACATACACAAATCCTTTCCTTTTATCTCTGGAATATTTCTCAAATGTGCTCACTTCATTTCCCCTTCATAATCTACACCCTAGTTTTCTCTAAATCCACACTGTGTACCATAGTTGTAGATATTGTCTGTTCTTGCGTGGACTACTGTGGCTTCCTACTTGTCTTACCTTTTCCAATCTTGCTTCTTCTTATCTAATCTTTTACAAATGAATCACCCTTTACATATCTAAGTCAGATCAGGGTGCTCTCCTACTTGAAACTGCTTGATGGACTTTGAATTTACTCAAACCCCTTCTCTTGGCTCATTGGGGTCTACTTGATCCTTCTGTGCCCCCTTTTCCTTCCTCATCATTGACTTTCTTCCCTTACTATCTAACCATGATACAGTCACAGAGAATTTCTTCTACTTCCTTAAACACTTGCTATCTTTCCCTTTTCAGGCCCAGGTACATGCCATTGGTCTGCCTGAAATTCTCTCCTCACCATCCATCCACCAGGCCCTTATCTTCTTATCCTTGAGGTCTCAGCTAAACAGGGATCTCTTTAGAGGCTGTTGCTGAATTAGATTCCTTGTCATTTCATTGTAGGACATTATATGTTTTCTTCAAGGACCTTTTCCTGGGTTGCATTGATTTACTTATTTATTTACTTATTTGTCTCCATCATTAGACTATAAACTATCTGGGAGTAGGGACTGTGCTTTCTTCAATATTCTACCCTTTCAATCTTAATACCTGCCCAGTAAAGTTTCCGACATGTAATAAGCCTTCAATAAATATTTTAACACTAAACAATTTGTGACTAGCAGCTGAGCATGATGCTCCATAGGATGGTGCTGTATCTCTGCATAAGCTGATGAATCAGTGAAATATCTTATTAACTGTATTTGTGGTAACTGCTCTGTGCCAGCTGTCCTCAGGCTAGTTTTATGCAATTAAAGGCATTTAAAAACTATTTGATACTTGAAAATCATGAAAAATCCTAAAATAAATTTAAACTCCATTCTTTGGCATTGGGTATATTTGAATTTGTTAGGTAGGTGGTGTGTTTTGAGAGCTCATATTTATTTGATGTATTTCACTTGTTTCATTTAAAGTTACTATTGGGATTGCAGGCTTATCCTGAGAAACATCTTTGAAAAAGACCATTGCACTTTGAGGAAGATGACCCTCCTTTCTGAGGGCCCTGCACTCTTATGGATCTCTCTCAGACAATCTGGGAGGTGGAAGGTAGTTCTCAGTTATAAATCCTTCGGTGTTAGGCATTAGATTCTAATAGTTTTGTTGGGTGATTACAAAAGGCAGTTTTCTCTGTTCTATCAATTAACAAAGATAGCTATTCCAAAACGAGTATTCTGGACTATTTAATAAAAGTACCTGCCAGATGTGGTTGTAAGTCATTTTACAAACATGCTATACATAGTACTGAGCACAGTGTACATTTCTGAAAGAGCAGCTGCCTCTCTTTTCATCTGACCTGATATTGATTTGTCATCCTTGCCGGATTCAATGGCCTGCCTAGTGGCATTGGAACATGGGCTTGATGCCTGTTGGCAGCTCTGACTGTCTGGGTGCCTTTCAGTTTTATCCCTTTGATTGTTGAGCTGTTTTGTGTTATTGATAAATTACAGGTATGGTACTCAGAGGGAGGATGGGGGCAGCTCAGAGTGAATGGCAGTGCCCTTGGGTATGATGCTCACTTGGATTCATCTATCTAGACAACCCTATGTAGTGGAAGGTGTGTTTATGGGATTAGTTATTAATCACAAAACAGGATAGGCGTTACTTGACTGCTAATTATAATACTGGATGAGCACATAAAAATCATCATAATAAACAATATCATCCCTGTAGGACCCTTCACATGAAATCAGTCTCAGACAAATAGTTATTTACATAACATGGGATGTTAAAAAAATCCTAAAAAACTAGCATCAACCAAATAAGCAAAATGTGTGTATAGAAGTTAATAAAAATTAGTACCTTAAAAAAAATCACTGCAAGCTATGTTTTCTGTAATTATATCAAACCCTAGAGTTTTAACCATGTAATAGTAATTTTTTAGTGTTTTTGCCGTTATTGTCCTTTTGATTTACTTAACTATGTCTAACTTGAACAAACAATGTTAAGTGGGGAAACAGATGTGATTAAATAGCCTGTAATTATGTTTTTAGTCAACTGCTACCATCACAGACTCCTCCTGCTACTCGGACCAGAAAAAAAGTGACCTAACTGATTTCACCAACTGCTTTGCCAGGCCCTGATGCAGAATAGATGGCCTTATTAAGCAATCAAAAAATCAGCCATTACAGAGGGATGGTAATCAACAGTGTTTATACAGCTCACACACTAGCCCCACAATACACAATCAGGACCATGAATTCTGCTAATTGGGTACCTTCTGCGTCCAGAGGTGCCTGCAAAGGGAAACAAAAGGGACTTGAAAATTAGTGTTTGTAGCAATTAGTTTCTGTCTAAAGGCTTAACCCAGTTCAGGGAAACCATGATTCAAACAGGGATTATTATAGCAACTCTGGTATTTAAATGTCTTCTGCCATTATTTGAGATCGACTTTAGCTTGGCAAAAGTAATGTAGATTCTCATCTTCTTTTTTTTATTTACTTAAAATGATTTTTGTTTTGAACTTTTCAAAAATCAAAACCATTAAGCCATTTGCTGCTTTAAATTTTCTGGCATTCAGTTTTTTTTGTGTGTGTGTGTTTTGTACCTTATGATCTTGCTCAAGACCAGTTGAAAAGACCGTTAAATACATGTATTGTTGAGAAGCTCTGCTCGGAGGAATAATACGGTTGAGTTTGTTGTGCCATTATTTCTCTCAGAATGATCTGTAGTTTAGTGGGAACCACAGGGTATAATTCTTGGTGAGGGAAAAAAGGATAGCAAGTGTTTTATTTATAACTGTATGTACAAATTCACATTTTAAGTAATAGCACTAAAATAGTCCAGGAGGAGAATGTAGGGTCTCTGTGTGTATTTTATCTGAGTAAACTAGCAGGGCATTTTCAAATGAGCCCCACTGAAAGCCCAATGGATTTTATAAAATTGATTACAAAAAGCCTTTTGCCCTTTTCTTCCCTTTAAGTCTTTAGCATTTCTGACGTAATAATCAGATAGATAAATCTCTATGCTTTGCTTCTGTCATTACAGACTCCCTGCTGTAGATGCTCAAAGGGCAAATTAACAGTAGCACAATTCGAGGGACCTCTTCACCCCCCAGGGAAAGCATCAGCTGCAGGTTCTTGCTTTCCTGAAACTCTCTGCATGGTTACAGGAGGATCATAACAATGAAAAAAAGGAAAGAAAGAAAAAAAGAAAGAAAAGATTGGGGAGAGAAAAGGAAAAGCCTTTTGATTCAAAAGAAGACCAAAGAAATAATCAGTGTTTCATTTTCTCTGATTTAAAGGCTACATGAGCAAATGATAGTTTGTCTTTTAAAATTTATTAATAATTTGTTCTCCCTAATTACTTAAATGATGGTTAATCAATGTGTCAATAAGTATAGTAAAATTTTTATTATTAACCCCAAATTTCACATTATTAAGACAGAAATTATAGAAAGTATTGGTGCTTTGAAGACAATCAAAATGATAAGTATGATAGTTTTAGAGATACTGTAACAACATTTTACTCCTGACTGATTACATTACATATTGATATTAGTGAGCATCAGTATGTAGTGCAATCAGTCAGGAGAAAATGAGTGAAATGTGAACTAATGAGAGCTAATTGTATCATTTAATAGCAAGGACACAGAATTCTATCAATTAAATTAGTTTGAGATGAAACAAATATGAATATAATAATGTTTATAATAATGAGGCAATTAGAGCTAATGAAATAAATGTTAATAAAGACCAGGATCCTTAGCCTATTTCTGCCCATCTCCTGATTCCTCCAAACTTTGAGTTGGTTGTGTTGTACTCACTGAAATACTTTTAGCCATGATGCTTGTATCTGTATATGTCAGGAAACAAAGATGAAGAATATAAACCTTCCCAGTCTGCATGTTTCTTGATCTCACATACCTTCAGAAGGTTCCTCATGGATTAATTGTAGCTCTTAGTGAGGTATGCCTTTCTCCTACTTTTACATATTGTCATTTTTTTGGTGTCCTTAAGTCGATGATGCTCCTGTCACTTACTACTTTGATACAGAGTGTCACAACTGGAATGGAAAAGCCAGTTTCTTCTTAAGTATATGGTTAGGAAAATATTCTCGAGGAGATGGTTTTGGAGACCCAACTCCAGTCTGGCAAATGATCAACATCAGTGAAAGAATTAAGAATCATATTCTATCTTGCAATTTAGATTTGCAGTGTAGAATATCTATGCTGCTGAACATCTTATAGGATAGTACGCATGGGCATTAGGAAGGAGGATACAGCAGTATATTTCTGATTAGCTTAGAAACTTATCCATTTAGCTAAGAAGACTATCTCCCCAGGAATAATACATTTATACAGCTTATGGATTAAGAGAAAAGCATTTTATTTGCACAGCAAAGGAAACAGGGATGTAAAGAAAGAACCCACAGAATTGGAGAAAAATCTTTGCTAGTTATTTTTTTTAACAGAGAATTAACATCTAGAACACATTAAGAACTCAACCCCCAAACCCAAATAACTCAATTAATAAATGGACAAATGAATTAAGCAGATGCTTTTTAAATGAAAAACTATAAATGGTCAACAAAAACATGAAAAAATGTTCAACACCATTAACAGTTAGGGAAATGTAAATCAAAACAACACAGATTTCCTCTCATACCATTCAGAATGGCAGCCATCAAGAATACAAATAATAATAAAAGCTGGAAAGGATGTGGAGAAAAGGAACACTTTTACACTGTTGGTGGGATTGTAAATTCGTACAACCACTATAGAAATCAGTATGGGTGTTCCTCAAAAGATTACACATGGAGCCACCATATGACCCGGCTACACCACTCCTTGGTATTTATCCTAAAGAATTAAAGTCATCATACTGCAGTGGTACATCTATACTCATGTTTATAGCAGCATAATTTGCAATAGCCAAAATATGGGACCAGCCTAGGTGTCCATGAACAGAAGAATGGATTAAAAAAAATGTGGGGTGTGTGTGTGTGTGTGTGTGTGTGTGTGTATACGTATATATATATATGTTTTATTTAGCCATACAGAAAAGTGAAATTATATAATTTGCAGGAAAATGGATGAAATTAGAAACCATTATGCTAAGTGAAGTAAGTCAAACTCAGAAGGTCAAGCATTTTATGTTTTTTCTCTTAGGTGGAAACTAGAGAGGAAAAAGGAAAAGAAAGATGGGAGGTGGGTGGGGATCTCATGAAAATCAAAGGGGGCTCAGTAGAGGAAAGGACCAGGAGATAGGAGAAGGGGCGGGAGGGTGGAAGTGCTGGGGAGTGATATTGGCCAAATTACATTATTATATTATGTGCATGTATGAATATGCAACAACATATCCCATCAATATGTACAACTATAATGCACCAATTAGAATGTGGAAAAAAAGAGAAAAGCATTTATGTGGTATACACCTATTCTGTTATCAATACTATGTGGGTAATTTGTAGGAAACTTGAAAGATTTTAGTACTTTCTTCTTGATTATTTTGATGTTATTCTGGTGAGGTGTATTCATCTTCAATAAGGCTACAGTTATTAGTGTTAGCGAATGATATTGGACTATTAAGGGAGGTAGAACTCTGTGCTGTGAGTTTCAACCAACTTTCTCATTTAGCCAACACATTTTTATCATGAATATTATGGATGTTTTGCTTTTGCTTTTGTATTACATTAAAAAGACATCAGAATGAGCTGTGAGTTAATGTTTCACTTGTAAAAGGTTATGGATTATGCTCAGCTGGTTTCTCAGACTGACACAGGGTTCATGATTAGAAGAATGAAAACAAACATGAATTGAAAATGTCACTAACCTTTATTGGGCCCTGAGAATCCTGGAGTCTGCGTGATAGGAGGCTTTCCTGTTTTCAACAGTATAAAGAAGATTGAAACAAAACAGCACGGATCTTGGCTATTTACATCTTTTAATGAATGCTCTTCACGTTTGGGTTCCTTTGTCTGTCTCCCAGTTTTCAAGGGTTTAACTGTGAAAAGTGTGGATGGTATCACATACTCTTATAAACCATGGAGCAGACATCTGTCTAGAATGCTTTCTCCTCCAAATTAGACTCAGTGTAAAGAGCACATACAGCTGTTCATGTATAAGGTAGACAGTTATCCATTCTCAATGTTCACCAGCACTGAGCTGGAAAATATTTTCCAGATAACCATAAGTAAAGCTGGGTGTTTATGTGGGTGAGTGGTAAAGGGGTATTTAAGATGGGATTTATTGTCTCTGTGTGATAGGTCCCCTAGGTTTGAATCTAATCATGCTATCTTTAAAACCATTTTCTGAATAGTAAACAGATACACTCAAACTCTATGTCTCAGAACCTTGTTAGACTACAGAAAGTAAAATTCTAGAGATTAAACTGTGACACAGGAGACAAACATATTCAACCAACAATAATTTATTTGAGCTTTAAGTTTTTATTAAAATTCCCTGTCTTTGTTTCCTTTCAGTGATTTGGACTTGGTTGTTCTTGACCTAAATATGAATAATCTTGCAGCATCTGAAAAATATTAGTCTCCTTCTTTCCTCCTTTATTTCTCTTCCTGCTAGCTCCTGACCTGGCACACCTTGTATGTTATGATGAACTTTTTACTTAATTCACTCATAATTTGAGAAAATATCTATGATCTTCTATGAAGATCATGAAGAAATTCTCAAAGCATTTTCCTTCATCTGAACTATAAATACACAGCAGGTGAGGAATTTAGATGTGAAGGCACATTTACTAATTCCTAGTAAAGTTCTATGGGTCCATGCATAGTCCAAAATTATTTTAAATACTGATATTTCATTGCATTACTCTGGCTTATAATATGGATTTAATGGTATTCTTTGTCAGGCTATAAGTATTTGGCAAACACAAACCTATGACTTTTTATTCTCACTATATCTAATTATATATCTTTTCTAAAAGGCAGAAATTGTTTTTTATTTTAAAAGAAAATTGAAGTAATCCTTTTCCAAAAAGGATTTTCATTTTAAAATATGAAGTGTTTTCTATTTTTATTGTAAAATAAACTTAGAACAATTATACCTAATTAATACTATGACAAAGCAAAATTTATGCCCAAAGAGTAAGCATTAACACACCACTATCTTCAAGCATACTTAGGAAACTTGGTGAAAAGAAAGTTACTATTGGTTTTGCTTAAAGGTGACAATTTTGCTATTACTTCAATTTAAAAGATTTATTCATGTGTACAGCATTCTTTCCTTTCAGAACAGTGAATGGGCTTTTTCTTTTTTCTTTTAAAAATTTGTTCTTTTAAGATATACTTGATAGTAGAGTGCATTTTGACATGTACATATATGGAGTATAACTTAATCTAATTAGGATCCCATTCTTGTAGTTGTACATGATGTGCAGTTTCACTGGTGGTGTATACATATATGAATATAGGAAAGTTATGTCAGATTCATTCCACTGTCTTTCCTATTCCCATCCTTCCTCCTATCCCTTCCTTCCCCTTTGTTTAATCCACTGAACCTCTATTCTTCCCTGACACTGCCCCTTTTTGTGTTAGCATCCACATATCAGAGAGAACATTCAGCCTTTGGTTTTTTTGTGATTGACTTATGAAATGGGCCTTTTCAATTTAAAACAATATTTTCTATTTGGAAAAATGTATAGTGTTTTTTAAAAAATATTTTTAGTTGTAGTTGGACACAACACCTTCATTTTGTTTATTTAATTTTTTTATGTGGTGCTGGGGATGGAACCCAGCGCCTCATGCATGCTAGGCAAGTGCTCCACCACTGAGCCACAACCCCAGCCTTGTATAGTGTTTTGAGGGAAAGCAAATTGCTCAGGCTTAAATGGGAAGGATTGTATCAGAAACCTGACTCTAATTTTGATTTTGCCATTGTTTTTTTTTTTTTTTTTGTGCTAGGGATTAAACCCAGGGTCTTATACATGTTATACAAGTACTCTACCACTGAGCCACGTTCCCAGCCCCTAATCTTGTTGCTTTTGATGATTTATGCAACCTTGAAAGTCACCTAAATTCTCTTTATTTAAAGTTCATTTATATTGGATTATTTGCTTTCATCTGAATTAGTCAGAATACACTAGGTTATACTGAAATAAAAAACCCTAAATCTCAGGAGCTTGTACTAACAGGTTTAATTTTCATTCATGGTTTGTATTCATCAAGGATCAGTTGGAAGCCATTTCATCATTGTTATGGTTATCCTAATGCTAGAACCCATGTTTACGGAGTCGCCTCCATCTGGAACATTGACATTGCCAGGGTAGGGAAAAGAGAACACCAGGAAGCACACACTCCTTCAAACGCACTCTACTCCGCTAACATTATTGGTTCAAGCAGGCCAATCTAATTTTATGTAGCAGAGAACCGAAATTCTACCACTTAATTGAAATTGAATAGATGTCACTACTACCATAGGCTCTCCTTACCTACTACCCCATTTTTATTTATCTATGTTATTTCACAATAAAATAATGCACTAATAAATTAGTAAACTAAAAAAAATTCAACTACTCACAATACCATTACCCTAACAAATCAAATTGTTTTTGTTTGTCCAAATACTTCAATGTTTTGCCAATATGCAAACATACTTTTTACATACCTGGACTGATGTTTTTTCTATTTGTACTGACTGGAACAAATGTACCACGACCCTCAAATGTTATTTAGTCTGATTATTAAAGTTTATTTTGAATCTATGTTGCACAAGATCTTTAGCATGTCTATATAGCTTGGCTATAATTCTGACTTGTAAAATTCATATAAAAGAAAAGTTAGGGGTAAATATATAAGATGATGATTTAAATATGGAGTATTATAAACTACTTTGCAGAAGATTTCATGGCAATTAAAAATATTTGTGGGGCGGAGTTGTAGCTCAGTGGCGGAGCACTTGCCTCACACATATGAGGCACTGGGTTCAATCCTCAGCACCACATTAAAGTAAAGGTATTGTGGGCTGGGGATATAGCTCAGTTGGTAGGGTGTTTGCCTCAAAAGCATAAGGCCCTGAGTTCAACCCCCAGCACCATACACACACACACACACACACACACACACAAAGGTATTATGTCCATCTACAACTAAAAATACATTAAAAAATTGTATGTTTTAGACTGAATCCCATATGGGTCTGTTTTTCTAAAATTGTACCTAAATTATATTTCAGTTAAATTATATTACTTTAAATACAAGAACATCATATTTATATTCTTTTTATTTGGAGTGGTAGGGGGGATTATGGGGCTTGGTTTATGTGAAGGCGTGTAAAAAAATTTTGTGAGAAGGGGAAGTCTATGAATTAAAAAACATAATTAATCTTAATGTATATTATATCCAACTGAAAGTTTCAGTTTCCAAAGTGTGGTCATGAGCTGATTTTTTTTTTTAGTATTACTGTGTATAATACTATTATGCTAAAAATCTTGATTTTGTTATGAATAAAATATTTATTTGCAATAGGTGAAATAAAATTCACTGGGGTCTTACCACAGCAATGCCATTTTTTCCTTTAATCCCCTCTGGAGAAGTTGTTAGAGTGGCATTAATCTTTGGTGGGTTTAGCTGGTCCACGAAATATTGTACTTCACTGAAGTGGTACCTGGATGAAAGAAGTCTGGTAACCTTGAATCATACTAAAGTCTCTTCTGATATTCCTTACATTTAAAAAAAAATTGTGTTTCTTCTCCCACCAGAATGTAATGCTGCTTGAGGATTTTGGGCTGTAATATTTTTCAGTGTGTTTATCCCCAGTGACTAGAATAGAACCTGGTACCTGGTACGATACTGAATGTACTAAAACTTACTGAATGTACTAAGTACATTTTCTCTTACTAAGTACATTCAGTAAGTATTTGTCGTATGGGTGAATATCCAGAGGTTAAAGTAAGAAACTTTTCTGATTCATCTAGAAACAAAGAGATTTTTGCTTTAAAGTAATGCTTTTGGTGAATCAATGCCCAGTATCGTCATCCTCTGGACAAATAGTTGCCTAGAGAGGTGTTAAAATGGAAAAATAAAGCATGCCAGTTTTCAAGCATGAGTCTGTGTAGTGATAACTGATTTAAAAATGTTTAAATTGTTCACATCTATTAGGAAGGTGTGCATGCGAGCATACACACACACGCTACGTGCACATAAATGTGGGCAAGAGTGTGGAGAAATTGACACCTTTGTGCATTGTTATTGGGATGTAAAATAGTGTAATCACTGGAAAATGCTATAATGATTCCTGAAAAGATAAAACAGAATTATTGCATTGTTTAGCAATTTCCTTTCTGTATATATGCCCATCAGCATTAAAGGCAGGGGCTCAAATAGATATTTGTACACCCATCTTCATAACAGTGTTGCTCACAATAGCCAAAAGCAACTCAGATGCCCACCCATAAATTAGGATATAAATAAAATATGGTATATCCATACTATGGAATATTATTCAGCCTTAAAAATTAAGGAAATTCTGACATATGCTATAACAAGGATGAATCCCATGAAGACATTGTGTGAAGTAAAATAAGCCAGTCACATAATGGTTTCCTTGGTACCTACAGTAGTTAAGTTCAAAGAGACAGAAAGCAGAATGATGGTTGCCAAGAGTGCGGAAAGGAGAGAAGAGGGAATGATCGTTCAATAGGCACACAGTTTCAGTTTGGGAGGATGATGATTTAGGGATGGAAGATGGTGACAGATGCACAGCAATGTGAATGTACTTAATGTCATCGAATTGTTCCCTTAAAATGGCTACATTATAAATTTTACATTATAGGTATTTTATATGTTTTAGAATATATTTTATATCTTTTTTTATGGTCAGGGTGACCAATAGTCTCCAAGTTGCCAAATCCCATGACTGGGTCTCAGTTTTCACCACACTGGACCCCTCAGCATCATTTGTCACTGAAAATCTTTCCCATTTCTCAAAATGCTTTCTTCATCTGGCTTCTAGTGAGTAACACTGTCTTGGTTTCGTAGTTTCTTTCCCTGTCTCCCTGGCTGCTCCTTCCCAGTCCTTTTCGCTATATCCTCTTCCTCTTATGGATGCCAAATGTTTGAGTGGGTTTCACTGTGTTACCTAAACTTGCTCTTTACATGATCTCACCCTGTCTCATGACTTTAAATATCTATGTGCTGATGATTTATATTTTCAGTCCCTGCCTTTCCTCTGTCATAGACTCATGTAAATACTTTTTAAATGGAATCTCCACTTAGTTGTCCAGAAGGCATTTCCCATTTAACATCTAAAACAAAACTTTACCTTTTTTCTCTTAAGCCTGCGTTTCACCCATTGTTCACAATTTTGGCAAATGGCAAAATACTTTATCTGGTTTCATACAATAAAAACTACAAACTGAGCTCATTCTTGACTCTTGTTTTACATTCAGTATCTAATCCATTAGAAAATTCTGTTGGCAGTGCTACCTTTCAAATAAAGACCAAATCTGACCTTTTATACTTTGGGCACCATGATGTGAGTCTCTACTATTTTTCTTCTGGACCATAGTAGTAGTCCCTCCTTTTCTATACTTGTTACTTCTTCTCTCCCCAAAGCTATTCTCCTAGTAACTTAAGTATTCCTAAATCTAACTATGATAAATACTCCAATTATTCCAATCCCCATTAGAGGAATATTCAAGAATAAAAATTTTGATTTTCTTAACAAAATATTCTTTCATCAAACAGAGTTTGTCAATGTTGTGGTCTAAATGTGTGTGTTCATATCAAATTTATATGTTGAAACCTAAATCCCCAATGCAATAGTGTTAAGAGGTAGGGCCTTTGGCAGGTGACTAAGTCATAAGGTCTCTGTCCTCATGAATGGTATTATTTAATCCCCCAGGCTGGTGGGAGCCTGCTTGCCCCTTCTGCCATGTGAGAACATACCAACAAGGCATCACTGTGAAGCAGAAAGCAAGCCCTTCACTGGACACCACATCTGCTGGCTCCTCTGTGTTGGACTTCCTAGCTTCCAAAACTGTGAGTGTAAATTACTGTTATTTATAAATTACCCACTGATGATATTTTGTTATAGCAACCCCAAAGTACCAAGACAGACAAAGTTTGTTTTGTGACTTCTTTTAGCCCATGTATATGATTCCTCATGCTGGAATATAGCCAGAATATATCCAGAATTGAAAGAGAACGGGTATTTTGCTGGTAAATTCTTACTCTCCTTACCTCTTATCACCCATTTCACTGTCTAGTAATTTCTTACTCTCCTTACCTCTTATTACCCATTTCACTGTCTAGTCATAAAGTGATGATGATGGTTCCTCTTTCATTATTTTCAACCCACTGCCAAGATTAAAATGAAAACAAAGTGGCATTTATACCCACTTTTGGCTCAGTGGTGCCAAGTTAAACAGTAATTCAATATACTTGTTTTCTTTGCTGGTGATTTTAAAACTTTTATTGTTCTCTTAGTTTGTCCTTTTGATGCCTCAATATTGTGGTTAAGCTTCTCCTTTTCCAAATCAGTATCATCTACCATCATTTGATTTTTTTTCTATCTAGGTGATCATTATCTTCTGTCTCTTGCCTTCTGAGGCTTTGTACATAGCTGATAACTCACACAGGTTTAAGAGGTGGAGTAGTAACATCTAAACTATGACCATGGAAAATGAAAACTTTAGCCAGGTGTGATGGTGCCAGCCCTATGCAACTTAGGGAGATCCTGTCTTGAAATAAAACATAAAAAGGCTGGGATATGGCTCAGTGGTAAAGTGTCCCTTGGTTAACTTCCCAGTACCAAACAAAACAAAAGCCCCCCAAAACTTTTCAGGTTTTGTTTTCTGAATTGTCATTTAAGTCTGCAGCATGCTTTCTGGTATTTAATTCCATTTTGTTTTAAAGGTCCCATATATAATTGTACCTCCATCCTATGGTTCAAGAAAATAGCTTTTTCAGAGCATTCAGGGACAAGTCAATTAACCACCCCCAATCATGCCTGATGCCTTAATAGTGTGGGCAGGGAATTGAGTCACTCTCAACTACTTCTCAAAGGAGCATGCCCTACTTAGCCTAATAGTTACTTGTTTAGTGCATGGTAACTTCCTATGGGAGGCAAAGACTTTATAATTTTTCTGATACTTAACAGAGTAGTTTCAGCATAAATCCAATGGTATTTTTCTGAAGTTGTACCCATATTTCAACTAGTTGTCAAGAGGGTAATGTCTCCTGAATTGCTCAGGTCCTGTTCCAGAGAGAAACTCTTTTTCTTTATAGGGTATAAACTGGATTTCCTAATGCATCAAAAGCACTGACCTGGTTTTTCTTTGAGCTCCTGTGACCTGGGAGATGAATTTTAGAGATGTGGGAGTAAAGTGTGACAGCATTTGTGAAGGGAAAGGAATAGCCGGCCAGTCTAGAATTGGTCTCTAGGAGTGTTTCAGTGTCCCACCCTGGCTAACAGCTGCTTGTAGCAGTTCTGAAACTGCCAGCACCTTTAAATGGTGCTAATGATTTGGATATCGCCTGACTTCTTCCAACTCCTTTAGGTCTTGGGAAAAATAAAAGATATGGTTTTATTGGTGGTGAGGATGGCTAAATATACACCACTGGAAAATGACGTTTTCTATTTTCTCAGGCTGGGCAAGCCATTAACGAGCAAACTTTCCCATATACTGTTCCCCATATTTGACCTGGTGGGACCATGTCTGGCCTAAACTAAACAGTTTGTGTTATGCCTCATATTCTGGGAAAAGGGGAAAATATTCCAGCATGAAACCCAAATATAGTACATAATTGTTTAGACTAACCCCAAGGGTGTGCTAACTGCACTAAGAATTATCCTGAAACAGCATAGCACTTTTGTTGGTGATTTTGAGATAAGTGTCCATTTCTATGCCTTTTCTGATGATGTTGTCTAGACAAACATGCACCAGACTAAATCTAGTTTACCAAGCTTCCATTATTTTATCTGTGACAGTTGGCTTATACTTTTATTTTAAAATTTATGAGCAATTCCCCTTGCTAGTCTTGCTTGAAAAGATTATAAAGCTGACACAGGATAACTGTTAATGTTATTAAAGTGGTGGGTACTGATCTGTAAGCATGTGCAAAGACATCTTAGATACTTTAGAATGGGCAGCTTTTACCTTCTTTCTAACTGATAATTGTAAATCGAACTTGAGAGTGGCACTTCCCTTTTGTGGCCTGTCAGGATACAAGTTCTAGTAGGTCTCTTCCCTACTGGTGTTCCCAGTTCATTTCCAATGCTACTCATTGACAACTGAATCTAGATAACTGGAATCACAAAACTGTTTTAGAAGAAAGAATGAACTAGAAAAAGAAAGGCTTAAGTAGCCACTTTTAGCCTGGAGAGCCTTTCGTAACTTTGAAAACTAGAGTTTAAAAAGTCCTGGGCTCAGTCGGGCGTGGTGGCGCACGCCTGTAATCCAAGTGACTTGGGAGGCTGAGTCAGGAGGATCTCGAGTTCAAAGCCAGCCTCAGCAATTTAGCGAGGCCCTAAGCAACTCAGTGAGACCCTGTCTCTAAATAAAATACAAAATAGGGCTGGGGATGTGGCTCAGTGGCCAAGTGTCCCTGAGTTCAATCCCTGGTTCCAAAAAAAAA
>JAJEJO010000705.1:0-37427 GCA_020662805.1 Glaucomys volans | reverse complement strand
GGAGGGGTTCTTTTTTTTAATTGGCTCTTTTTAGTTATATATGACAGTAGCATCTATTTTGATATATTTTTACAAGCATGGACTATATCTTATTCTAATTAGGATCCAAGTCTTGTGGGTGTACACAATGGTGAGATTCACTGTGGTGTATTCGTATATGTGCATAGGTAAGTCATGTCAGAGTCATTCTACTGTCTTTCCTATTTTCTATCCCCTGTCCTTTCCCTTGATTCCTCTTTGTCTAATCCACTGAACTTCTTTTCTTCCATTTTCTCCCCATTATTGTGGATTAGCATCCATATATCAGAAAAAACATTCAACCTTTGATTTTTTGGGTTGGCTTATTTCACCTAGCATGATAGTTTCCAGATCTATCCATTTGCTGGCAAATGTCACAAAGTCATTCTTTATGACCGAGTAGTATTCCATAGTGTATATATATCACAATTTTTTTTAAATCCATTCATCTGTTGATGGGCATCTAGTTTGGTTCCATAGCTTAGCTATTGTGAATTGAGCTTCTTATAAACATTGATGTGACTGTGTCACTCTGGAATGCTGACTTTAACTCCTTTTGATATTTACCAAGGAGTAGGATAACTGTGTCAAATGATGGTATCTCTCCTAGCTTTTTGAGAAATCTCTGTACTGCTTTCTATAATGATTACACCAATTTGCAGTCTCACCAGCAATGTTCATCCTCACCAACATTTATTGTTGCTTGTATTCTTGATAATTACCATTCTGACTAGAGTGAGATGAAATCTCAGTGTAGTTTTAATTTGCATTTCTCTAATTGCTAGAGATGTTGAACATTTTTTCATATATTTGTTGGTCATTTGGTATTTCTTCTTTTGAGAAGTATCTTTTTAACGCCTTTGCCCGTTTACTGATTGGGTTATTTATTTTTGGTATTAAGCTTTTTGAGTTCTTTGTATATTCAGGAAATTAACACCCTATCTGAGGTGCAGGTGGCAATGATTTTCTCCCATTCTATAGGCTCTTTCTTCATGCTCTTGATTATTTCCTTTGATATGAAGAAGCTTTTTACTGACATGATCCCATTTATTAATTCTTGATTCTACTTCTTGTGTTGTAAGAGTCTTGTTAAGGATGTCAGTTCCTAAGCCAACATGTTAGAGATTTGGGCCTACAGATTCTTGTAGCATATGCAGGCTTTCTGGTCTAATTCCTCGGTGCTGATCCACTTGATTTTGTGCAGAGTGCGAGATAGGGGTTAAATTTCATTCTACTGCCTATGGATTTCCAGTCTTCCCAGCACCATTTGTTGAAGAGGCTATCTTTTCTCTACTGTATGTTTTTGGTGCCTTCATCTAGGATGAGATAACTGTATTTATGTGGGTTTGTATCTGTGTCTTCTATTTCATTGGTCCTCATGCTAGTTTTGGTGCCAATACCATACTGTTTTTGTTACTGTAGTTCTGTAATATAATTTAAGGTCTGGTATTGTGATGCCTCTTGCTTCATTTTTCTTGCTAAGGATTGCTTTGGCTATTCTGGGCCTATTATTATTTGAAGGAGGGTTTTTGCCTCCAGGTTTGGCTTGTGATAAAATTAAATTAGATACTAGGCAGTTATATGCTGTCATACATAAATATTAGAGATTTGGTTTTATAGAAAGTAACTAGAGGGGCTGGGGTTATGGCTCAGTGGTAGAGCAGTGGCCTAGCATGCATAAGGCCCTGGGTTCAATCCTCAGCACCACATAAAAATAAAAAAATAAATTAATAAATAAAGATTGTGTCTGCCTAAAAATATGCATATCAAAAAGTTATTAGAGAATAATTTAGTACTTTCTATAAACAAAAATATATAACTTTCTACAACAGTACTCTTACTCATTTAAAAATATTAAGGGATTTATTTGTATATATCTTCGTCTATTTTCAGCTGCTGTAACAATACCACAGGCTAGGTAATTTATAAACAATAGGACTTTATTTGGCTGCTGATTTTATAGTCTAAGAAGTCTGAAAACATGGCCCCCGCATCTGGGCTTTTGTGCTATGCCATATTAACATAGTAGAAGGACGATGGATCAGGAATAAGACAGAAAGGGTGGGGACAAAACTTACCCTTTTATCAGGAGCCCATGCCCTCAATAACAAATACACTCCTGAAGTAAAAGTATTAACCCACTCATAAGGTGGTGACCTAATCACTTCTTAAAGGCTCTGCCACTTACTGGCATGATGACAATTAAATTTCAACATGAATTTTGGAGTGGACATTCAAACTACAGTATAATGTTAGGAAGGCATGTAAAAAGTATCGATAGCATAAGACAGTTTGTTAAAAAATATCTTAAGAATGAAAGAAGGGCTGGGGATATAGCTCAGTTGGTAGAGTGCCTGCCTCGCATGCACAAGGCCCTGGGTTCAATCCCCAGCACCACAAAAAAAAAAAAAAAAAAAAAGAGATTAGAGGAAAGAGATTTTTACCTGATTACATAAACGATTAAGAAGGCTTTTTGAAAGAAGTGGTGTTTCTATTAGCCTTGAATAATGAGTATATTTAATAAAAACTTGGAACATATGTCAAGTCATAAGGAAGAAAACAAAAATGATCCACAATGACACATCTTAGACACAGACAGTTTTCTCAGGCGCATCTTTACCTAGTCTTGTATATGCACAAATATACACAATTAGGAATGGGCTATTCATATAGTTTGGTGACTTGTTTTCCCTTCTATGATATTTTAATCATTTTCTTATTAAATATTTTTTAGAAAGTGTTTTAAATTTATACATCATTTTCCATCCTATGAAAGTGTGATGGGTAGACTCTGACTTGATAGAGAAGATGTCACAAAGACTAAAGGAAGGGGATGAAGGAGTTTGGTGAAAAGATTTTTTTTTAATTTTAATTTTTATTTATTTATTTTATTTTTTTTGGAACCAGGGATTGAACTCAGGGACACTCGGCCACTGAGCCACATCCCCAGCCCTATTTTGTATTTTATTTAGAGACAGGGTCTCACTGAGTTGCTTAGGGCCTCGCTCAGTTGCTGAGGCTGGCTTTGAACTCGAGATCCTCCTGACTTAGCCTCCCAAGTTGCTTGAATTACAGGTGTGCGCCACCACACCCGGCTTGGTGAAAAGATTTTGAGTGATAGAGAGACACCAAGATGTGGCAACATGACTCCAATAGCCACACAAGCATGTACTGGAATGACGTGAGCCTGGAGACAGGAAGATGATACTCAGGGGCCATTAGATTTGTCTAGATTATATGAGACCAAATGAGATTAGACGAGGGATATAAGCAAAAAGGAAAAAAGCATGGGAGATGCATTGAAGAAAGAGCTGAGAGGACCCTGTGACTCTCAGGGGGAAAGTAGGGAGATAGGAAAGGGCAGTTCAAAAGAATAAAAAAAATTTCTAGTATAAGGAGTTGGGAGAGGGATAGCACTATTTTTAAAAATGCAGATGCCCTTCAATAGATGAATGGATAAAGAAACTGTGGTATATATACACAATGGAATATTACTCAGCCATAAAGCAGAACAAAATTATGGCATTTGCAGGAAAATGGATGATGTTGGAGACTCTTATGCAAAGTGAGATTAGTCAATCCCCAAAATCCAAGGGCCAAATGGTCTGTTTGATAAGTGAATGATGATGCATAATGTGGGGTGGAAGGGTGGCAAGAATGGAGGAAGGATAGATAGCATAGAGGTAAGGGAGGGGTGGGGTCAGGGTGGGGGGGTAAAAATAACAGAATGTGTGACAGACATCATTGCCCTGTGTACACGTAGGCATGCACAGATGGTATGACTCTACTTTGTGTACAACCAGAGAAACAATAGCTGTACTCCATTTGTGTACAATGAATCAAAATTAAATAAATAAATTAAAAAAAAAGAAAAAAAAATAGTAACTATGAGTTATGGTTATATTACTAAAAAAATGCAGACTTCAGAAGGTGGAGAAACATAATTCATTGGAAATTTTCATTTTAAGTTTCTGGAATTTGATTTGCCAAAAAAAGAGATAAGGATATATAATTGATAGTTGAAATGCAGGATTGAATTATATAAGGGAAATGGGGACCAAACCATTGAATTCCTTTTTTTTTTTTTTTGGTACCAGAGATTGAGCCCAGGGGCACTCTGCCACTGAACTGCATCCCCAGCCCTTTTTTGTATTTTATTTAGAGACAGGATCTCACTGAGTTGCTTAGGGCCTCGCTAAGTCACTGAGGCTACTTTGAACTTATGATCCTCCTGCCTCAGCCTCCCAAGTGCTGGGATTACAAGTGTGTGCCACCGTGCCCGGCTGAATTCCTATTAACTCATTTTTTATGTGTGCATAAATGTTTTAATAAATGTTTATTAGGTATCCAGTATCATTCATTTTCCCCAGACTTTCAAATTTATTATTAAGCTTAAAATTTTTCAACTACTCTAATTTCTAAGAGCTATTTCTCGTTTTCTGATTGTTTATTGTTCTTGTTTCATGGATTTGTATATTTTCTTAACTTCATAAAGTGTTACAATTTATTTGAAGTTATCTTCAGCTCTCTCTATTTTGTCTATTTTCTCTAAATTCTCTTTTTTCTATTTGTGTTGGTCTCTAAGCCTGTCCACTGATTGGAGGGTCTGGGTGTATAAGTGTGTCCATGTACTAGTGTGTGTTGGGTATATATTGGTGGTGGGGCTTGCTGACTAGTGAGCTTCACTGTGTTGCTGTTTGTTGATGAAGAAAGCTTTCTGGTGATCTGAGAATCTAGATTCAGTTTTTGTAGAAGAGTACTCCATGTTCTTCCTTGGGTGTATGTTGGTTGTGATGGTGGATTTTGAGAAAAAGAGAAGTCTGTCTCTTGCTTTTCTGAAGCTCTGTGGGAGAAGGTTATTTGAGGAGTGATTGCAATTATTTTGAATATAACCTTTCTTAATTCTCTTGCTTTCAGTTTTGCCTGTGGGTCTTGTGTCTCTCAGTTTGGAACTTTAAGATGGTTTTAACTTCCCTTTTGTTTTTTTGTTTGACTTATTGTTTACTAAGGAACATGTTGTTTAATTTCCATATTGTGAATTTTCCAAATTTCCTCCTGTTATTGATACCTAGCTTTATAAAGCTGTATTTAGAAACAATAGCTTAACGTGATTTAATCTTCTTGAATTTGTTAAGATATTTTTGTGGTATAACATATGCTCTGTCATAAGGAATGTTCCTTTGGTGATTGAGAATATGCATTCTGCTGCTGTTGGATACAGTGTTCTGGTATGTCTGTTAGGCTCATTTGGTCTTAAGTATAGTTCAAGTTCAGTGTTTCTGTAGTATTTTCTGTCTGGATGATCTGTCCACTGTTGAAAGTGGTGGTATTGAAGTTCTATACAATTATTTTACTGCCATTTAGTCTCTGTTTAGATAAATTAATGTTTGCTCTCTATATTGAGGTGCTTCAATGTTGTATGTATATAAATTTACAATTGTTTTATCTTTTGACCCCCTTGTCATCATATAATGATCTTATTTTTCTCTTGTGACAGTTTTTAAATTAAAGCCTATTTTGTCTCATATAAATATATTTACTCCTGCTCTACTTTGGTTTCTATTTACATTGAATATCTTTTCTCATCATCTCATTTTGGGTGTATGTGAATCCTTAAGGCTGAAGTGAGTCTCTCTTGTAGGCAGCATATGGTTTTTTTTTTTTTTTACCCTATGTATATGTATGATTACACAAGCGGTGTGACTCTACTTCTTGTACAACCAGAGAACTGAAAGTTGTACACCATTTGTGTATAATGAATTTAAAAAAAAGTCAATTTAGTCACTTTATATCTTTTTTTTTTTGAACCAGGGGTTGAACTCAGGGACACTTGGCCACTGAGCCACATCCCCAGCCCTATTTTGTATTTTATTTAGAGATAGGGTCTCACTGAATTGCTTAGGGCCTCGCTAAGTTGCTGAGGCTGGCTTTGAACTCGCGATCCTCCTGACTCAGCCTCCCAAGTCGCTTGGATTACAGGCTTTGTTTTTGAAATCATAATACATGTTTTATATTGTCCATCCCTTTACAAACTATGATAACTATAGTTATTTGAATAGTTTTGCCTATTATAATAGGTATATGAGTGATTTTTCACACCATCATTGTGGTATTCCAGTATTTTGAATTTGAATATATATTTACATTTACCATTGAGTTTCATATTTTCATGTTATTAGTTTGTGTCCTTTCATTTCAAATTAAAGAACTTCATTTAGACTTTCTAGTAAAGCAGATCTAGTGGTGGTGAACTCTCCCAACTTTTGTTTGAAAAAGTCTTTATCTCTCCTTTATTTCTGCAAGACAGCTTTGCCAGGTCAAGTATTCTTGATTGATAGCTTTCCTCTTCTCTACTCCTTACTTTGCCTCAACTTCCCTTTATTCCCCCACCTGTTTCTTCAACATATTCACCTAACCTGAAAAGTTTCTGCTGAGAAATCCATTGTTAACTTGGAGATTTCCTTGTATTTAAATATCTTGCTACTTTCTTCTCTTTGTCCTTAATTTTTTTCCTTTTTAAAATTTTTGTATACATGACAGTATAATGTATTTTGACATATTATACATACATTGAGTGAATTATATTGGTCAGGTATTCATATATGATACAGGAAAATATGTCAAATTCATTCTACTATCTTTCCTATTCCCATTCCCCCTCCCTTCCCTTCATTCCCCTTTGTCTAATCCAATGTCTTTAATTTTTTTTTGTCTAATCCAATGTCTTTAATTTTTTTTTTTTGGATCGAACCCAGGGCTTGTGCATGCTAGGTAAGTGCTCAACCAATAGAGCTATATCCCCAACCCAAATACCTTTGATTTTTTAAAAATATTTTTATTAGTTTTTGATAGACCTTCATTTCATTTACTTATTTATATGTGGTGCCGAGAGTCAAACCCAGTGCCTCACACATGCCAGGCAAGTGCTCTACCACTGAGCCACAACCCCAGCCTTTGATTTTTGACAACTTGATTATAATATATCTTGATGTTTTCTTTTTGGAATTGCATCTCACTGGAGACATTTAAGCACTCTGTATCTGGATGTTTATGTCTTTTCCAAGATTAGGGAAGTTTTCACCAATTATTTCTTTAAATAACCTTTCTGTCCCTTTGTCTCTCTCTCCTCCTTCTATAGCATCTGTAATGCAAACACTAGCTCTCTTATGGTGTCCGATTAATCCAATAGGCTTTCTTCACTTCTTTTCATTCTTTTTTCTGACTGGATATTTTAAAATATCCTTTCTTCAAGTTCACAGATTCTTTTCCTTAATAAATTCTACTGTTGATGTTCCCTATTACATTTAAAATTACATTCATTGTATTGTTCAGCTCTAGAACTTTTGTCTGGTTCTTTTTTATACTTTCACTCTCTCTGTTAAGCTTATTTTGTTTGTGGATTGTTTTCTTGGTCTCATTGACTTGTCTTTATGTGATTTTTTTTGTTGTTGTTTACTGAACTTTCTTAAAACAATTATTTTGAAATATTTGAATTCTGTTAGGCAATTCATAGACTTCCATTTCTTAGGGGCCAATTACTGGAAAATTATAGTTTTCTTTCAATGAGATTATATTTTTTTAATTTTTTGTTTTTGTATTTGTTATTGCCTTGTGTAGATTCCTATATATTTGATAGAGTAGTCACCTCTTCAGATTTTATTGAGTGTTTTTGATGGAGGAAAATATTTTTTTATGGATAGATATAAAGACAATGGTTGAATTGAGTGTGGCAACTATGAATCTGTGAGTGTAGATGGCATAATCTCAATGTGGCTCTATCATCTGAGGTAAGCATTGTCAAAAATTTTAGGGATTTCTTATCTTCCAATGTTATAGGTGTCTGCAGTGGCTGTGAGGGCTGGCATGATCTTTGGTGGCAAAGGCTCCTTGGAACTTTCTATTTTCTTTTTTCCCCACTGGTGAAGTGATGGCCAGGGGATCATTCTTGGCATGGGTCTAACTTGTGGATTCTCTCAACATGGTGTTGGCATCAGTATCTGATGTGTGGCACCACAGAATGGCTCCAGAACTGGGGTATGGAGCATGGGTACACATGAAGGGATGATATTTCCAGCATCCAAAGATGTTTTGCACCAGTGCTAGGGTGCAGGTATCCCTAATGTGATTGCAAATGAGGCATGGGTGCTTAGGGAGTGTCTGGTGGGCTAGGGACCAGAGCATGGGTATGTGTAGAGCTACGGCAGATTTGGAGGTCTGGGGTATAGGCTGTCTTGCTGTGGTAGTGGATCAAGTGTCTGAAGCACACAGAGAGACAATGGAATAGGCTGCAGTGGTGGTAGCTCTGATGTCTGAGGTGTGGGTTTAGGCAATGCAGTCATAGAGTTAGGGTCTGAAGTTTAGGCATGCAAAGAGGCATAGTGGCTTCAGAATCCAGGGAGTGGGATAGTTGTTGTGAAAGCAGCTCACATGTTGGAGATGTGGGTGCTTACAGAGTGGCATTAGAAGTGGGATCTAGTGTAGGGGTATCCCCTTCCAAAGGTGTCCAAGGTGTCCATGGTGTCCAAGGATATTAGTTACATCATTGACGAAGGATACTAGCATCTCTGCAGAGCAGGTCACCATGTCGGTAACTGCCATGTGTGATAATCCTGTCTTTCCTGTTTCCAGCTATTTCCGTTCTGAAGTATGCTGATCTTTCCAGCATTCCTTTCTGTGTGGTTAGTGTGGCTATTATTTTTTTTTCCACTGTACTGTTTTAGGTTCTTAATTGGACCCTTGATTCCTCCATAGTATATTTTTGTTCATGGAAAGCTAACTGCCTTTTGTTGTTTTCTGAGGGGGGCTAAAGCCTGGTATATTCTACTCTGCCATCTTTTGTTTTGTTTTAACTTTTATAGTTGAGTTGAAAATGATTTATGAACCACTATTAGAATATTAGAGAATTTTAAATTTGACTACACATACCTTTATCAGTGAACTAGATACCTTTGTATATTTTTAGGTTGCTAATGTCCTTTCATTTCAGCATGAATAATTCCTGTTAGAATTGTTTGTAAGGTGGGTTTAGTGGTGAGGAACTCCCTTAGCTATTATTTGGGAATGTCTCTGTCATTTACAAAGGACATCTGTACCAGGTGAAGTGTTTTCGGTTGGTGATTTTTTTCTTTGAGTACTTTGAATATGTCATCCCACTTTCTCCTGGTCTGCAAGTTTTCTGCTGAGAAGTCCTCTGATTGTCTTATCGTGGCTCCTTTTAGGTGATGAGTTGCTTTTCTCTTGTTGCTAAAAAAATCTGATTTGTTTTTGACTTTGGATAATTATATTGTATCCTGGGCTCAGCCTATTTTGGGGATCTTAAGGCCTTGTGATTGGGATGTTCATTTATCTCCTCAAATTTTGGGTTTTAGACACTGGTTCTCTACATAAGACTTTCTGTCCTTATCTCTTTATCTGCTCCTTCTGAGACTGCCAGGATGTGTATACTGTTTCACTTGATGGTGTTCCATAGTCCCATAGACTTTCTCTACTCTTTTTCCTTTTCCTTTTCTCTCTCTCTCTCTCTCTCTCTCTCTCTCCTTCCTTCCTTCCTTCCTTCCTTCCTTCCTTCCTTCCTTCCTTCCTTCCTTCCTTTCTCTCTCTCTCTCTCTCTCTCTCTCTCTCTCTCTCTCTCTCTTTCTTCTTCTTCTTTCTTTCTTTCTTTCTTTCTTTCTTTCTTTCTTTCTTTCTTTCTTTCTTTCTTTCTTTCTTCTTTGTACTGGGGGTTGAACTTAGGGGTACTTGACCACTGAGTCACATCCTCAGCCCTATTTTGTATTTTTTAATTTAGAGACAGAGTCTCACTGAGTTGCTTAGCACTTCACTTTTGTTGAGGTTGGCTTTGAACTCTCCATCCTCCTGTCTCAGCCTCCTGAGCCAGATATATGCCATACATTGGGATTACAGGTATATGCCATTGTGCCTGGCTTCCTTTTTCTTTTTGCTCCTCTGATTGGACACTCTCAAACAACCTGTCTTTGAGTTCATTGATTCTTCTGTTTGAAATCTGAAATCTTTGCCAGTCAGCTCATACGTACTCATTTCTAAAATTGGTTATGAGAGCTCTATTGGTGGTGTCATGTTTGATTAAATGCTTTTGAAGCTCCTCACTGAATTTGTAAGTTCAATAAATGAACTAATTCTTCAGTTTCACACTTTTAAAAAATAGGTTATCTTTATGGACTGCCCCCCAAAAGCTCATGTGTTAATGGCTTGATCCTCAATGTAGCAATGTTCAGAGGTGGGATTTTGGGGAAGTGATTGGATTTTGAGGACTCTAACCTTATCAACAGATTAGTCCATTGATAGATTCATAGCTGAATGGACTATTGGGAGGTAATGGAAACTCTAGAAGGTAGGGCCTGGTGGGAAGGGAAGGTCCTTGGGGGCACGTCCTCAGGGACAGTATAAATTGTCCCTGGCCCCCTTCCTCTTCTTCTATGCTTCCTAGCTGCCATGAAGTGAGAAACCTCTTCCAATACAAGATCCCACTGCCATGATATTCTGCCTCATATAAAGTTTAAAGCAGTGGAGCCAGCTGACCATAGGCTGAAACCTCTGAAATCATGAGCCAAAATAACATTTTTCTCTTCTAAGTTGACTTTCTCAGGTATTTTATCACAGTGATAAGAAGCTGACTAACTCAGTTCTATTTCCTTGTTAACTTCTCATTTTGTTTATTCTTTTCCTAATTTCTTTTAGGTGCCTGTTTCCTTGTAGTTCGCTAAATTTTAGGAGATTTATCTGAAATCTTTGTCAGTCTGGCTATAGATATTCGTTTCTAAGATTGGCTGTGAGAGCTCTATTAGTTTCCTTTGGTAGTGTCATGTTTCCCTGCCTTTTCATGATTTTTAAATACTTGAATTAGTATCTGTGTATTTGAGGAAGGAATCATCTCTTCCAGCTTTTACAGGTTTGCTTTGTCATGGAAAGACCTTCATCAATTAGCCAAACTGGGAATTTTAAAGGTAATCTGGTAATGCCTGAGAGTTTATGGGGTTTATTGCTGCTGGAATCTCTACTGGGGTATGACTCCTATCTATGCCTGTAGTAGAATGGCTGCTGGGTGGGCTCTGATGTCAGGTAGGGATGCTGACTGGGCTCCCCAGGGAGATGGATGTACTCCATGTTGGTGAGGTTGCTGTTGTACTCCCAGGTTGGGCAGGTCTTCAGGTTTTGCTCTGTAGTTGGGTAAAGGGTCCCTGATCAGGCAGAGTTACAGATTATACTCTGTACTTAGATGGGACTGCTCTTACAGCAAGCACCCTGTTGTTGAAGTGGCAGGCTACTCCTGGGGTGAGTGGGGTAACTGGCTATGCTCCAAAGTTGGATATATTCACTGGCTAGACTTTAGTTGGCTGAGTCCAATGGTAGGGACTTGATTCCAGCACTAGTATCTTCATGCTGATATCTACTATTGAAGCTCTTTATTGAATTTTTCTTTTTAGTTATTGCAATCTTCAATTCTAGGGTTTTTAAAATGGGTTATATTTCTTTGTCAGTTTTAAATCTTATTCACATGTTTTTCTCCTTATTTTATTTAGGCTTCTGTTTTTTCTTGTAGTTCACTAAGCTTTAAGAGGATTGTTGGAATTCTTTGTCTTGCTCCTTTTCTTTGTTTTTATATGGTTCAGGTGCTCTAAACTTGCCAATTCTCCTAAGTTCTCGATGAGATAAGACAGAAGTTTGATTCTAGGAGTACCCCAGAATGCTGGGGATGCTGGATATCTGCCTCAGGTTCTATTTTCCCACAGGAGAAATTGTAGGTCCTGGGGACTTCTCCCTGTGTGACAGTGTGAAGCTTGAGAGAGGTGCTGCAAATTAGGAATCAAAATGAAATTATTCCTGTTATCTTTATAATGCAGGATGTTTCAGTTTTTGAGTGCTAATGGAGTATTTCAGCCTTATCCCTAGGTTCTGGGATTTTCACAAAGGCATTCTTATTTGTGAACATTTGTTAGCTGATAAATATCAGCCGTGAGGTGTATTCCTGTTCTATCATCTTGTTGACACTCTTCACTTTGAAATTCTGAATCATTTTTAAACCAAGTGTCCTGCATTTTCACTTTTCACTGGATCCTCCAAATTATGTGGCCAGTTTTGCTCATAGCTGAGTACAAAAGGTGTTCACCTTCTAAAAGAATAGTGATTTTCTCCCTCCAATGCCTGCTAAGAGCCATTTCAGACAGCATAGCCAATCTCCTCCCAAGATTTTGGGAAAGGAAGGGGTGCTTTTGAGAGAATGCATAGCTTAAGGAATTAGAACCTGCATTTCCCCATTTTCTCTCCTTTTCTGAGTGATGTTAGTTCATCCCAATAGAAATGGCATTTCTGGAGTGGTTCTCTGCCTCACTAAGTTGAGAAGTGATGATCTGTCTTTGTTTAATAGTTGTCAGGCTATTAGAGGTAAATGAGGAGAAAGGATGTTTCAGCAGAGGGAGGAAATGCCAGGGATTCGATTGGTGGCAACCTGCATTTCCACCATGAGGTATAATAAGGATTTGAGATCTCATTTGGATCAAGTGGATACTCTAGAGACTGACTGGACTTAAGCTATCTTGTTGGTTCCCAATCACTCAAGAGGACAACTGGCTGAACAAGGGAACCATGATAGCTAAAAGCCATGGATGGATTGGTGAGGTATGGCCTGAGCAGAGAATGACAAAGTTGGACTTGAGACAGACCTCCTGCATCAAAGCACTATGCATAGAACTTGACTCACTGAGGATTAGATGAAGAAAGTGATGGTCAACATGTAAAGGAGAGGGGATCACTTTCCTCTTCCTCTTTTTCTGTCCTAACACAACTGGGTAAGCTGTGTTAAGGGAAGAACTGGCTGAGAGAAAGCAGACTACAATTTTTTCCCACCCCGGGCCTCAGGAGTCTGCACTAGGGAAAAAAGTACAGAGTGGGAAGGAAAGTTGTGGGGTTGGAGGAAAGTCTTAAAATGAAAATGAGAGTGATGTTTATGATGAACAAGTCTTGAGAACTTGAATGAATGTGTTTTAATCATAAAAGAGTAAATTCATAAGGGATTGGGCATAAATGTTAAATGAGCACACCACCTTGGGAAAAGAGGTATTTGACAGAGCACTTGACAATAGAATCTGGGTTTAGAGGAAGCAAGGAACGAAATGGGAGAGAAGGAGGAAAGAGAGGTGGAAAGTATAGACAAAATAAGGTTGGTTGCAGGTCAGTGGTAGATCTGGATGAAATGCATGAGTTCACCTGGCTGTTCTCTTCTATGCATTTCAAGAGCACCATAATATAAAAGCTTAAAAATATTGGCCTTAAATGTCTTTAACACTTTATTGTTTGGATATATTCGATCCATTTTTTTCCTGTTTTATCTTATTTTTAAGTTTTAAAGAATCATGAATTTATCTTTGAACATTCTTCTTTGTGCCTATTTTCTCTTACTTTTACCTTTACTTCTTTTTTTAATTAATTTATTTTGATTCATTGTATACAAATGGAGTACGGCTGTTGTTTCTCTGGTTGTACACAGAGAAGAGTCACACCATTTGTGTAATCATATATGTACTCCTTTATGCCCTTATACTTAAAGTTTGTTACTTTTAAATGTATTGTCAGAGTCCTGTCCTTACCTTTTTTACATTTCTGAGTTTCTTATTTTCTATTTTGTAAGGGAGAATACTGGGGATTGAGCCCAGGTTATTTTACCACTGAACTACATCCCCAGCCCTTTTTATTATTTTTTTGTTTTGAGACAGGGTCTTGCTAAGTTGTCCAGGCTGGCCTTGTATTTGCAATCCTCCTGCCTCGGCCTCCCAAGTAGCTGAGGTTACAACTGCACATCTGGCTTCCATTCTTGATATATAAACATTTTAAAATTTTCAGTTATTTCAATTCTTCATTTTTTCTATCCTTAACTATCTTTTTAAACTGTTTACATGGTTGATTTCTGTCTCTGTTTTGTCATTCTTAACTTTAGCCTTCACAAATGTTTTGTTGTGTTTAGAATAATTAGAAACAAAGAACCTGTTGTAAACTATATTACAGCACACCTCCTGCCACCCTGTGTTGTTGCCAATCTCTCAACAGCACACTTCTGTCACTCTCAAAAGAAGTTCTCCCCAAAATTATTTAGGCTAAACTACTTCTTAAAAACCCTGCCAGTATTATTGTACAGATTGCAATTCAGTTTGCTAACATATACTCTGTCTTAGATCCCACAGTGTTCTCTTCACATTTACTAAAGCATGCCATTTTGCATCCACCATCGCCAGCCTACGTCAGTGTACAGTAGTGGCTTGCTGTGTCTTGGACTCAAACATCTGGCCACATACCTGCATTTACAAAATCAAATCTGGAATATTTTTGTTATTCTGACTATAGTGATTTCTTTTTAATCTATCTATCTATCTATCTATCTATCTATCTATCTATCTATCTATTTAGTTGTAGATGGACACAATATCTTTATTTATGTTTTTATGTGGTGCTGAGGATTGAACCCAGTGCCTCATGGTGAGTCAAGCACTCTACCACTGACCACAGCCCCAGCCCTATAATGATTTCTTTATCACTTATATATTAGAAGTATAGAAGTGAATTTTTGAAATTATTATTTTTTGAAAAATATGTTTGTGTTTATATATTTAATATGCTCTTCAAGCCATTCTAAAGAGACTTACTTCAGGACACTCAAAATTCTTTTTTGCATTTTTTTCCATACTCCCCGTTTCTTGCTAACGTTTTTGTCTCTATCCCAGAGGAGTGACTCTGTGGTCTTACAAAATTCCTTTGAAGCAAGAATGATTATTCCATTTTTAAAAGTTTCTGTTAAGGGTCCTAGAAGAGAAATTGTGTCTAAAATGTCAATAAAATGAGTAATTAGGTGCAAAACATAGGTAGAGAATCTGAAATTTGATTTGAACCTTCTCTTTAGAGAAGGTTTACGAGGTCCTTTAAAAGTTGCTGAGGCCCTATGTTTGTGTCATAGAACTCTATAGAACAATTTAAATGTTTCCTATAAAATTACATATTAAGTACATGTGCATTTGTATAGGGTTTTGATTCATCCCTAGGATTTTGTCAGTAAATTGATAGTGGCTTAGTTTCTTGGAGAAAAAAGTCACATTAACCAAACTCCTGACAATTGTATAATTGTGTAGTACAACAATTATGCAGTTTAAACTTGAATATATTTAAAATAACACATTGTTTAAAAGGGAGTAGGAAAGATGATCTATCAAATAGTTTAGGGATGATTAAACCAAAATTCAGTAAAAATATGGATCTGCACTGTAATATCATTTAAGAATATAAACTGTAGGTAGATTAGAGACAGATAGAGAAAATAAAATTAATGAAAATTGTTCATTATGAAAGGAAGTGAATTTTGTCCAATGCCTTTTATGCATGCATCCTTTAAGATATTTTCATTTTTTCCATTATGTTGGCCAAAATGTACAAACTTACACTTGTTTTAATTAATTTTGCCTTGTAAATAGTTACTATAGACCTTGGTTAGGTGCTTTTCTCTGTATTGTCTTCATTCAAACAAAGCTGGGACAAATTATTTATGATTAGTACCACTGTTTTAGTCAGCACATTTGCTGCTGTGACCAAGAGAACTAGACAAGAACAACTTTAGGAAGAAAAGTTTATTTGGTGACTCACAGTTTCAGAGGTCTCAGTCCCTAGACAACTGAGTCCATTCCTTGGAGGCTTGAGGTGAGGCAGAACATCATGGTGGAAGGATGTGGCAGAGGAAGGCAGCTCAGGACATCACACCAGGAAGCAGAGAGACTTCCCTCACCATGGACAAAATATATACCCTTAAGGCACATCACCAATGGCCCACCTACTCCAGCCATACTCTACCTGCCTACAGTTACCACTCAGTTAATCCCTATCAGGCGATTAATGGGCTGATTAGGTTAAAACTCTCATAGCCCAATCATTTTACCTCTTGCATTGTCTTATGTACATGAACTTTAGCAGGATACTAAATATTGAACCCATAACAGCCACTGATGACTATTGCATTGTATAGTTATTGTAAAACAGTTGTCATTTGAATTTTTATTTGGAACCAGCCCTACTTATAAAAATTTGTTATGATTCATATTATTTTAAAAACCTATCATGGTGTTTGTTTTTTGATGCTCTCAAACAAACTTAACTTCTCAATTGCACATCCAAACGTAACTTCTCAATTTCTCTAGAGCCTATGCTTTAAACTACATAATATTTCAGAAACAACTGTGACTTTTAGGTGTTTATAACTTAATGGTCCTTTGTATGTATGTATGTATGTATGTATGCATTTATTTATTTTTTGTTACGGGGGATTGAACTCAGGGGTGCTTAACTACTGAGCCATATCCCCAGCTCTTTTTTTTATATATTTTATTTAGAAATAGGGTCTCTCTAAGTTGCTAAGTGCCTTGCTAATCTGCTGAGCCTGTTTTTGATCCTCCTGCCTCAGCCTCCTGAGTTTGGGGATTATAGGTGTGTGCTACCAAGCCTGGCTCCTTTTGTATTTTTAAAAGAATTTTAGATTGATCTCTCCACTCACTACCTAATGATATTTGAAAGATAACTGTGTGTGTGTGTTTAACCGATTTTGATTAAAAAAAAGATTTATATATTTTGTTCCTGTTTTCAGACATTTCACTTAGTGGATACTTTTGTAAAAGGTAGAGGACTCAGTGTACACTTTACCTGTTCTCTTTTCAAGATTCCACTGAAATTACAGAAGAAAGAATTCTGGAAAATAGGAAATGTCTACCAAATGTCCAGAGTGAAAGAGTTTAGGGAAATTCTTATTTTCATGTACAATTGATGAGAGTTTAACTTCCTAGTCAATTTTTGGAAGCAAATTCCACTGAAGACATAAAAATAAAGATATGTATATCCTTTGAGTTACAAATTTCACTCCTAGGATTATGTACTCCAGAAATATTTAAACATTTACTGAAGATGTATGGGTTAGGAAATTCAACAATTGCATGTTCATCCAGAGGAAAATCATTAAATGAATGCAAGACTGTGTATACCCATGTAGGTATAATTTGTATAATTATATTTCTAAAAATTATATATACATATCAATGTGTACATATGGTACTAGGATGTTTTCAAAACATTTGCTTACTAAATCCTGAGCAATGGCTACCCATGAGAAGGAATAGGACTTAGTTAAAGGGTCATAAGGGAATAAGGTAAACTTTTACTTTTTATATTGTATCCCTTAGTGGTGTTTGAAAAAATTTGAAATGAGCAGCAAAAGATTGAATGAAGTTTCTTCTAAAGATTGAATAATATGAATGATATACATGAAGTTTCTTCTAGTGAGGGTTTCACATATATTTTAATTTATCTGTGAATTTGAGATTTCTCATATTGCTCAGTCTGATTACAGATGATTCTAGCCTGTGATTTCTATCAATTTTATAATTAATAGGACTAAAACTCCATAAGTAAATGGTTTGGATCCCATTTCTCTCTTGATATAGTTTCTGAAAGAATATAGACTATTAAAAACATAGTACGAGTTATTTGTTCTGCATTCTCCTGAAAACAGAATGTTGAACATGAAAACTAGGTTTAGTATTTAATGCAGTTGTTGGTTTAATATTTAATGTCTGCAGTACCCTGGATGTATTATCATATGTAGAATAGACACGTTGTGCATTCATTATTTATGCAGTATGAACCTAAAAAAAAGCCCCATACAGAATAAGAAACCAAAGAAGGAGCAAGTGTATTTTGTTCATTATGATAATCCTCCTCAAGTCCCCTCTTCCTGCTTTTGATCTAGGTGAAAGCAAGCTGAGAACCTAATTAAACCATTGCTAGTGAGACTGGGAGTTACCGTGTGCAAAAAAATGATTTTGACCAACCAGGTTTTGAAGTTGAAGTTAATTAAGAGCAATATACAAATAATCCCTGCAAATGGTGACATTTGAAAATGCATGTTGAATATTCTGAAGCAGTTATGTAAATTACCAAGAATAAGACTCTAGAGAAAATGTAAAACATGCAGGCTCACCTTTTAATACCTTTCAGTGATGTTTTCATTAGATTTAATGTTTGCTGGGGGACTGTGTATTTGGATGTAATCTGATGACAGAAATGTAGCCCCCAAAGATGGGGAGCCATAGGAGAGAGGGCTGCTGAGAGGTAGACCTATAGGTAAAGTTCAATGATAATAATGACAATAAGAAAATTAATGACATCCTCTCTGGTTCTGTGAAGGTTTTGAGCCTGCCTGTAATGAAAGAAGCGTTGACAGTTTTAAAAAGGGTTGTGGTCTCGTTGCTCATGAAGGTTCACCCCTTGGATGGGTTCTTGGAATGGGGAGTGACGAAAAATATAATCTTGAAACTGTCATTTAAGTTACAAGTTACATAAACTTTAAAAAGATTTCTTAATTCATATATTTCAGTAGGACAAGGAGGGAGTATGTGGTAATTGCTCTTACTATATAGCTGCGGAAACAAATGAAGAATACTTAATAATATTTTTAAGACCATGAAGTTGGCCAGTGGTGGAATAGGGTATTCTGGTTTTCACTTCTGTAAGATATCTGCAAAGTTTGGGGGCAGCAACTTCTGGCACAACTGCCTCTAGAAGCAATTCTGTTTACACAGGACACACTTCCATCATGGATTACTTTCTGCTTCCCTCCTCCTATATGCGGGTTTAAGTCCTCCATTCCTTCTGTCCTTTTCTTCTTTCTCTAGTCATTGGCAGTGGCCAACTCCTTATTAAGATCTTATAACTTTGTTACACTCCATGCCTTTTTAAAAAACATCTATTTAAAGGGAAAGATTTTGTATATATGTTCAGAGACTGCTGTATTAATGGTGAAATCTCTTGTTTGCTGTCATTTCTATACTGGTTGGGTATTGCTTTTGGTGGGGGGAGGGGGAATTTTGCATAGCTCAATTTGATATCAAGAGTCCCAGAGACTTGAGGAACTGGAAATGTGTTCCATATTTTGCCTATCAACAAAGCCTAATCAAGAATACATTCTTTGCCAGCAACATTCAAAACAGATGATTCCAAGCTGTGGCTTGGAAATAAACTCCTTTTATTTCATTTCAATTTATAGCGTTCTTTGCCTTCATTTTGCACAGACATTCAGTGAATTTTCCCATTTAGAAGAACTAGATGCACAAATTAAAAGACTTCAAAGTAATACCATTCACAATCTGTTGAGAGATTATTGTAGGTTAATATGTGATACTATCCTGAGTTCCTAACAATAATCTACTGTACTTGGAATATACTCCTACACACACATATCTCATGGGAAGATCATCTTTGATTAACATCATTAATTTAATGAGACTGGTTTTCATACTCCCAATTTGCAAACCTGTGGGTGGTGTTTGTTTGTTTTCCTTCAGCTTTTCATCTCTACAAGCTCTCTCACAAGATATGGCTTGCAAAACTGCTCAAAATTAATTTTAGACTCAAAGACAAACCACAGGTTATCTGACTGATTTGTATTAGCAGAATCTGGTAGCAGTTAAGAGAGGATAAACAATTTTAAAAATCCTTGTGGGGATGGAACCCTTACTCATTTTGAGTAATTCAAAAGTTAGGATCTGGTATTTGCAAATTTATCTTGTGGATATACTTGTTGAAACACTGCTTCTAACTGAAAACAGGAAAAAAAAATCAAGTGGAAGAGATGTTTAAATTCCCAGAGCCAGAAAAAATAAAATAAATCTCAAATACTCACATTAAATTAACCCTGGATTTATCTTGCTAACATGGCAAGTCATTATATACTTAACACAATTGAGACACATGATTTTGATGAGCAGACCATTTCTTGAAACAATATTTTCACAGTACATGAAATGTAAGAGCTTAGGATAACACCAAATTAACCCTGAGGGAGACAGTCATTGAAATACTCATGATTTTATATGGGAAGCTGAGCAAAGTAAAGCTGAAGAATCTGATATATAGACAGACAAGCTCTCAAGCTGCGAACAGTTGTGTTCTCAAAGTCCATTTAAAATCAGTAGTTTCCAATTTTTCAGCACATTTTCTTAAATGATAATAGTGAATTCTCAATAATGTTATCTATGTGCTAGACACTTTCTAAGTGCTTATGTGAATTGTTTCATCTAATTCTTTCAAAAATCCTGTGACTTAGATTATAATTAACCCAATTTTATAGATGAAGAATGTGAGGCACAAATTAGATTAAATTTTCCAAGTTTACACAGCTGGATCCTAGGCAGTTTGACTCTAGAATCTGTACTTTTAATCCCTTTACACAGAAGCGATGGTATTAATTATAATGAGGTTTTGTTCTGATGACTTATTACTGCATAATAATCTATACTACCCTCAAAAGTTTTATTTTACTCACACTTTTGTGGGTCAGGAATTCAGAAAGGGCTCACCTGGGCAGTTTATATTTGCTCCACTTGGTGTCAGCTGAGGAAGGTACACTGAGACTGGAAATTCACTTCTAGCTTGGCATACATAATTGGCAATTTGGTATTTGGTTTCAGTTGAGAGCTCGACTGTGTCTGGTGGCTAAGGTGGTTGGTTCCTTTCCACAGGGCCTTTTCTTGGGCTGCTTAGGTTTCCTCACAGAATGGTGGCTGAATTCCAAGAGTAGGAAGGGAAAGCTGATAGTTTCTTGAAGTCTAGACCTGGAAAACTAGCACAGCATTATTTCTGCTGTATGTCATGTGTCAAAATAAAGATAGAGACCACCCATATTCAAGGAGAAGGGGCCTACTTTTAGATGGGAAGAGTAGCAAAGAATTTTTAGTCATCTTCCATCGACTACAGTTACCTAGAATAAACCATAAAAGCCTATTGAACACATGGCCTAAATTAATGTTTCTTAGACTTATCTTTAACCTCACTTCATATATCAGGTTAATTTTAGTTTAAATCTTACTTTTAAAAATATGTTGTTTTATACTCTCAAGCTCTATGGTTCTTTCAGAGAAGTATGTTCTATTTTAAAATATAAAGCATCTAGAACAGAATTGGGATTCTACATACATTTATCAGTTATAAATTTTCCTTTTGCTCTAATGGCAATCATTAGATTTAACAGACAATAAAGAATTAACTACAACCCAGAGGAGCAAAATGGACTAAGTTGTTTGACAGTGAAACTATTCTAGTTTATCTTTTATGACATAAATGCCTCATTTCCCAAGTTGCATTGCAATGTTGTCTGTCATTAAACTCTATTATCTGTGATTCTCTTGCAGCAGGAGCTATGACTAACTCATATATTCTTAGAATAAATACAGTGCCCTGGGAAATAGTAAATATTTGGGGAATAAAACTTGATAGGAAAGAAAATAATTTAAATGTATCTAAAATAAAGTACCAGCAATCTAATTTAGTACTAGTTTTTTGTCTTGTTAAGAATCTAATGTCACCATAGCTAAAATATGGAACCAACCTAGATGCCCTTCAACAAATGAATGGATAAAGAAAATGTGGTATATATATACACCAAAGAAGAAAGAAATTCTGGCATTTGCTGGTAAATGGATGGAATTCGAGAATATCATGCTAAGTGAAATAAAGTCAAATCCAAAAAACCAAAGGCTGAATGTTTTCTCTGATATGCAGATGCTAATTCACAATAAGTGTGTGTGTGGGGTAGGGAAGAATAGAGTTACTTTATATTAGGTAGAGGGGAGTGAAGGGAAGGGAAGGGGTTTGAGGGTAGGAAGGATAGTAGAGTGAAACAGACATTATTACCTCATGTACATATATGACTGCATGACTGATGTGATCCTACAATATGTCTAGTCAAAAAAATGAGAGATTACACTCCATTTATGTATGATCTATCAAAATGTGTAAATGCATTCTGTCATGTACAACAAATTAGAACAAATAAAAATATTTTTTTTAAAAAGAATCTAATGTGCTGGGATTGGTGGTGCATGCCTGTAATCCCAGTAGCTTAGGAGGCTGAGGCAGGAGGATAGAGAGTTCAAAGCCAGCCTCAGCAACTTAGTGAGGCCCCAAATAACTCAGCAAGACCCTATCTCTAAATAAAATATAAAAAAAGGGCTGGAGATACCGCTCAGTGGTTAGACGTCCCTGGGTTCATTTCCCAGTACCAAAAAAAAAAAAAAAAAAAAAAAAAAATCTAATGTCTTAATGACTAATGAAGCAGAAATGCTTCTGGTGGTGTGACAGTTTAATATATGTTTGTCATTTAAAATATTTTAATACAGTTGTGAACCAGGGACATACCTATTCTGATAAAGAAGTTCAAAATATGTAAAGTTAACGCACTATTGTGAGGGTGTCTATTTATCAAAAACTATTTATCTCTAAACAAGGTAAAATATTTTTGTCTTTCCAGTGAAAATATATTTTAATCTAATTGCACTCTGTTAGGTGTTTTCTATTTAGATTAAATGAACACTAATACCAGACACTTGGCCTGAAGTACCTTCTCATTTTGATTTGGAGTTTCTCTCTTCATTTGGTCTCTCTTTTCTTTCTCAGAAGTGATTCAAAATAAATAAGAATGAACATGAAGAGCATCACTTAGCTTGAACATTGGCCTTCTAATACAAGGCATAAGTTTGGGCTTCTTTCTGTGACCCAGGGCCTATGAAACTGTACTGATAAGCTGGCCCATAATACACATGGTATCCTCTGGCCTCCTGGTCTGAGGAGTCTGAGTCATTCATTCTTGCTCTAAGTGCACAAATACAGCTTGTTCACATATGAGGGAATAGGAAAGGAAGAGGAAAATAGCTCCCTGAAGTTAATTCAAGAGAAAGAGGAGTCACTACCCTAGTAATCCACTATGAAAAGACATATTCTTGGCCTTCAACTAAAACATTCATCTTTGAAGAGCTTATCTTCAGGACAGTGGCTCTCACATTTCTTGATTACGAACCATCCAAATTTTTTGCTTCTTGTCCTATTAAAATTTTTGCTGTTTAAATCTGTATTCTATCCCCTGTCTTGCTGTAGGTAACAGTTATGATTTAGCAAAGCAATGAGTAGAAAGGGAGTGAGAAAAGAAAATTTTATGTAAATTCCTTTTGTTACTTATTTTGCACTTTAGTAATAACTCACACACTATAAGGTTAGAGTTATTGGTAAAAGTAAGTATGACTTTCTTTTCTGCTGATTTTATTAGTACTTATGGTCTTTTCAATGAGTAATAAAGAATCAGCTATAAGGATGAAGATCTATATATATGTAAGAAGGACTAACTTAAGAAAGACAGGATGATGAGATAGAAATGATTAAAAATAGAAATAGGAAATTTTAAATTTCATAAAAATTTATGGAATGTAGTCTACAAATCAGTAAAAATTCAAGAATTTAAAATGATGCTGATGCTTCATAAAGATAATGAAGAAAATAAGAAAAATCCATACTTGAGCATACACAGTTGCAAAGGAGAGTAAAACAAAGTGAAGAGTGACTGGTCTGAGTCAACTTTTCTGCTCTTTTGCATACTTCCCCAACTCCAATCAAAATGCTCTAACACTGAAATGGGAAATGATGAACTAAGACATTTAAAAAATCCCATTTCCGATTTCATCAGGGCCGATTGCAAATGACTTATCTCAGAAATGAAGAGCACCTTCATTCCAGTAGTTTCAATGGGGGGTTGCATTTCACAAGCACACACAAAAAATTATGAAAATGAACATGTGTGGATGTTTAATAGCTAATTTTCCAAGTTGATTATCTTGGCCAGTTCATTGGGATGCTCTTGCTTCTTTGCTAATTTAATTTGTTTCATCCTTTTTATTGTCTCCTTTAAAGAGCAATTAGGGAAGATAGCACTCCATTTTGCCTCCTACTTGCCCTTTTGCTAAATCATGATTTCACCCTGTGCCAGATAGTTACGGGTATATGAAGAGATGGCACTGTGAAAGGCAGAGTGGGTGAACATACTTGACTCAAGCCTGAGTAATCCAGGAGAAAGTTGCCAATGATTGAGGTGTGTGTGTGTGTGTGTGTGTGTGTGTGTGTGTGTGCTGAATACCTTAGGACAACTCATTTATTCACATATTCAGAAATGTGAAATGCCTATTTGGAAATTCAAATTCACTTGTGATGCCAACCAGCATACTGCAGCTACTAAAAGGGAGCTATCAACCTTGTAAAATATCAGAATCTTTCTGCTTTGTACTTTCTGTTTTAAAATTGTATATTTGTATATGGGGCAAGCAGCTATTAAGTGCTATAATGATTTTTGGTACATCATCACTAAAAGGCGTTTTTAAGTACTTGTTTTTATGTAGTCCTTTCTTAGGTGAGCCAAAAGGGGACCTTCTGGATATGTTGCACTCTACTAATAAACTTTGTAATCTGTGCTTTAAACACTGTATATTATGATGAGGATAGTACAAGTCTCAGTTTAAAACATATTGATTCTATAAACAAAGGAAG
Source organism: Glaucomys volans (assembly GCA_020662805.1). Lineage (NCBI taxonomy): Eukaryota > Metazoa > Chordata > Mammalia > Rodentia > Sciuridae > Glaucomys > Glaucomys volans. The sequence goes on along the minus strand of JAJEJO010000705.1, from coordinate 13,004 downwards.
GTGGAAGCATCGGCCCTGTTCTCAGGCAGCTTAGTATAACCTGGAACTTCAAATAGGATGCAATAAACATATTTCTTAGCTGCACTGAGGACTTTTAATTCTAGGGTGTCAGGGTTGTTAGGCTAGAAGATCCCTTCAAGTGGTGAAATCTTGGTTAGAGAGAGTGATTGACATAGCTAGGTTCTGGTTCTTGTAGCTTTGCAAAATCCACCATAAGCCATCCACCAAAAATTATCCCCTTTCTCCAACCTGTCCCTTTGTCCCCAGGTTCATATAGATCAAAGTAATGAAGGGGAAACGTACAACAGCAGCTTCAGTCGGAGGTGCATCATTAAGGAGAAAGTAGATATTTACAGATATTTATTTTTGTATTAGGGATTTGAAAGAAGTGCGCTTTACCCTAGTAAATCCCTAGTCCTTTATTTTTTATTTTGAGACAGAGTCTCGCTCAGTTGTGAGAGTCTTACTAAATCGATGAGGCTGATCTTGAACTTGTGATCTTCCTGCCTCAACCTCCTGAGCTGATGGGATTACAGGCGTGTACTACCATGCCTGGCTGAAATTTATAGGTCTTTAAAATAGTATTTGCTTTCATGAATGTCTTGTTAAATGACAAAGGAATTCTATGAGTTTTTAGCATTACAAACATTCTTTATCTTTCATTCTCTTAAATTTATGGAAGTAGAATTCTTCTCACTTCCCTAGGAAGGCAAATGAAACTCAGAAGTGCAACTGATAATCAACCCAGCATTTCCTGCCTCTATGTTACAGTTGCTCAGAAAGGGTAACTCATCTTTATAGCTGAGAGGGACCGCCAAAAGACCTTCTAGTCATTCCTGTGACTAGATTGCATTAGCCTTAAAAGAGATGTTTGTATACTAGGTGGAAATGCTGGTTTGTACCTGAAACATAGAAGGTACTCAGTATTAAATGAATGGATGTATAACTGAAAGATCTGGAAGGCCATTGGGAAACAAAAAATAGTAACCTCTTCTTCCTTGGCTCAATGACTCTATCAGCAGCCTTTAGTTTAATAGGGAGGGGAGGTAGCATCTTCAGTAGAAATCCTAGTATACAGATGGAGAGAGTGTTCTGGAAAAAGTTTTTGAGTTTAGGGGAGTTTATTTACTTTGGAGTTTGAATTCTAGAAGGCATTGTGGAAGGATTCTTTGGGAGAGAAGCCATGAGAAAATGATTTGCCCAGGAAGAAACATAGAAGCATATTTGAATAAGAGTATGGGAGAGGAGAGAAGGTGATTACACTTAGACCTGGATGATATGCAACATAGGATAGATGGCCTCAAGCTTCCACTGTGAAATTTTTTCCATTCTTCGGAGTCAGAGATGTGTGTGATCTTGCCATCTTCCCTCTGTCCTATAATGTCTCAGGAAAACATGTTCTTTATAGAGTCCAGTGCATGGTAGATATTCAACAAAAATTTATCAATAGAATGAATTTATTAAGAAGCACTGGGGCAGGAAACACAGGGTACAGGCTTAGGTCTTCATTGCTTCTGACTGTGAGGCCTGCCCTGTGTTGCCCAAGTACTTTTGTCAAATTAGTTCACATCCTTTCAGTGTTTTCCTGTGGAAGATGGATTTGACATGCTCTAAATTACCTCAAAGAGGAGAACTGAGGATACATGGCAGAAGTTAGAGGGAAGTAAATTTCATCTTAAATTTTTCTAATAACCAAAATTCAGAATAAAATAAATGTACTGCCTTTAAAAAGTAGTAGCACAGGAAGTACTCAAGTAAAAAACCAAATAACCATGTCTCAGGGATGCTTCGTGAGGGTTCTTGCACTGGAAAAGAGCTCAGTTCTTTCCACCACTAAGAGTTTGTCATTTCTAGTATTGTGTTAAGAGATAGTCTAATATGAAAAAATACAAGCAGCTTAGGAAAGGAGACATAGATATGATATTGAAAAGGGCAATAGAGAAAAAGATTGCGTCCATATTATCATTATATAATCATATGTTCACATGTTTAGTATATGATGTTAGAAGATGTGTCATATTGTAATAGAGAGCTGTTTAGAATGTACTAGGCAGCATGTAAGAGCAAATCTGCATTAAGAAGGGAGAGAGTGGGGAGGGTTGGAATCATTAGGAAAGGCTTCATGGAGGGCTGGTTCTTTAACAGGCCCTCAGGAAAAGGTTACACTGAGGACAGGCAAAGGGGAAGTCCCTCCAGGGAGGGCTGTGGCAGGAGTATCAAGAGTTCAGTCTGAGGATGCTGCTGTGAGCCTGGCCTGTGGGGGGTGTTGGGAGGAGGCAGAGTGATTGGGTTCACTCAGGCTCTCTGTGTGCGCTTTGAACAGAGATGATGGGAACAATCAATGGTCATTTGAGGGAATGACACACACTTAAGTCCCTCTTGTCTGAAATCCTACAGTATCCTGAGTTCCATTGGCCTGCGAGTTAAGAGACCTGGGAGTCCCAGCTGGTTCCCTAACTAGCTGTTTGGTCACGACACATCACTTAACCTCCCTGAGCCTATTTTCCTCAATTATAAGCCAAGGGAGTTGGTTAAAACATGCTTCTCAAACTTCAATGTGCAAATGAGATATTGTTAATGCAACTCTGTTTTCTATGGTCTGGGGTAGCCTTGAGATTCTGTATTGCTAACAAGCTCCCAGGTGATAATATAGATACTGTGGGTCAGCAAACCACACTTTGAGTAGCAAGGGGTCAGATTATTTAGGAACCTTTACTGTATGAGTATTATGCAAAGTAGTTTTAATTGTGCTTTCATACTTCTTCATAGTTGTTCAAGGTTATTTTATCTCTAGGTTAAAAGATTAAGAAGTATATGGCACTGGGCTTAGTTTGTCGTGGGGACCCAATAAACATTTATTTATCAAAATGTGCTTAACTTAGAAATGCAGTCATTTTGATTGTTCAGTCTTACATTTCAAGCATGTGATGTGGGTTCAGCAAATCTAATAAAACCTAAAGAAAAATCCTAGTATTTTCTTTGATCTCTTTTCTTAATACTCTGGTTTCTTCCAGTAAGAAAGGAAGGAATATGCTATTTAAATACCTGATGTGTTGCATTAGGCAAAAACAATTAGATTGCCTTGCCATATACTGAGTATTTGGAATGAAGTCTTCATTGCATTAACACTCATTCCATGAGTCATTCTGAATTCCTGAAAATATGCCAGTGACCCCTAGTTAATTCACTAAAATTGCCAATGGTAGCTGTTGCCTCTGCAGGTAACCAGCGGTACTATAATCACTTATTTGAGGTTGAAAATGAGATTACATAGTTTATTGTTTATGTTACCAATTTGTTTAATATTGTTAGTATTCCTTTTATACTAAATCATATTGGTCTCTGTCCTAAAACACTGATAAAGAGGAGGCTTTTGGCTTCCCAAACTGAAAGTGAGGGTATCGATGTTGAAAAGAATTATTTTTGGACTGACGGTAGTAACTTTGAAGTGTTCTAAAGAGGCGTGTTGATTGAATATACACATATTAATGACTCAAGATTTTTGCTATCTTTAGAATGGCTTTCAACAAAAGGTTTATAAAAAGTTTTCTTAACTCTTTTTTCCAATTCTAAAATATTATAAGCACATGAAATATGATCAAGGGAAATGTACATACAGGACTATTTACACTAGGAAAATGAAGCTGATCTGGGGTTTGCTGCTTGCCACCTAAGATAAGGCAATGTTGTTGAAAATGAAGAAAGAGGCGGAAATATCAGATACAAAGGTCTTTCCATCAAGGTAATCTAATAGTCCAGTGACAAAAATCTCTCATAGATAGATTTTTCTATATCATAGATTTTTCTTATGCTGTGAAAATATGCTAATTAGAGGAATCCATTACAACAACCCATCTCATAGGATACACCTATAATGCTGAATTTATTCTGTAAAGAATAGACTAGTTGTACTCAATTCATATTTAGAGATGACTTCATAATTTATTTGTATTAGGAAAAACTTCAGTCATTAGACTTTAGATAAGTGTCTTAAACTCATATTTAATTAGTTTAGGCAAAAGATTTTGGTGTAGCCAACATAATAGAAAGAAAAGTAGGGAAAACAAACTGCTAGAAGGGTAGTTGGGGCCTCAGGAACCTTTGAATAAGAAACTCCAGCTTGCCTGGACTTTATCTTTTTGGTGTCTATGCCTATTGGTGCTGGCTCTATTTTCTCCTACCCTAGACCAGCCTTCTCCACTTGGTAGTTACTGGGGCTGTGCACACCTTGCAGAGGACTTTCCCATCTTACAGCTTATTCCACCAGAGTCAGACTCTCCCAGATCCATTTCTAAAAATACTTACTGTCTGTGCCAGATGGCTGCTTACCCTTGGAACCATCAGATACGAATAGGTCACCATCATAAAACATCATGCTAGCTTCTGTAACCATGTAGTTGGAAATGGGAGGAGGGCAATATGTCTCCAAATAACAGAGGGATACATTTCCCAGAAGTTTGCAACAAATGGTTGGGCAAGGACTTGCAGTGTGTTGGTCAGTAATCCATTTGGAGCAGCATCAGATCCTTGCTTTAATACTCCTTGTCCACCTGCTGGTTACAAATCCAAGGTTGAAATTTGGTGCCTGGTGTTTTATAGTTCCCTCGTATAAGCTGCAGGAGCTTCCATTCCCTACTCTTTAGAAATTAAAACTGCCAATGTTTTCCTTGGTCTCACACTTGCCTAAGTAGTGGATCTATACTGTTTCTATAGTCAATTAGCCTGAGTTACAGAAGGAAAGGGAAAGGATAGACTGACAGATGGTATTTGCAATATGGGCAGAATAAGATCTGAGAGTGTCCTCCTACAAGTTCCCTTTCTACTCCTCTCTGCTGTCTGCCCCCACCAGCCCAGGCACATGTGTGGTCCTTGCAAATAGACTGCAAACCACCCAGGAGGCAGAAACAATAGTGTATGTGTCTTTAAATCCTGGGAATCTCTGAATACAGTCCTTACACACAGCATGAAAGTGTAATAAACATCAGTAACTTTGATCTGAGTTTAAACACGTTTAACCTGTATAATAAAAATGTCAGAGACGTATCTGGGACTATAGTGTGATTTTTAAAGGTCCTCACATGTGAGCACATTATATCCAATATACATATTGCTGTTGTTCCTAATTGTGAATAAATAGGGCAGGTCCTACTGGTGATTCTATTTGTCACTACAAAATGTATCTTTAAGAAGAGTATTATACATTCATAGCAATTTTAATTATTTACCAAAAATAAATGAATCTGGGTCTCCATTTAAGAAATGCATGACTTGTATGATTCAAGCACATTATCCTTTACAAGCAGACACTAATGAGTCCTATGAAGGCAGCAGATACTAGAAATAGAAGCAGAATCTGAACAAATGTGTTCATTAGCCTTACTTGTCTTCTAATGATAGATAAGTTGAATCTTGAGCTGGACACATGTCCAGATTCAAGCTTCTTTAAAACATAGGGGTTATATTTTAACAGAAAACTTTATAATAATAAGATTTTGTTATCATTTGTTGTAGAAAAGAATTCCCTGCTGATGCTTACCATGAAGATTCTCATAGATACTTCACATTTTTCCTAAATGGAAACCTTACTATTTTTTCCTGAGTATATAAGCAGCACATTCTCACTATCAAAAATTTAAACAATTCAGAGATGAATAATAAATTTAAGCAATTCAAAGCTCCCATAATCTTATTCCTCAGAAATATTCACTGTTAACAATTTGATGCATATATATTTTATAACCTCCTGTATAGCAATTTCTACATACTAAGCACTTGTCCAAATACTTTAGTGTGATTTTCTGGTATGTTTGTGATCTAGAACATTCTTCTGAATCCCACTCCTTTGCAGCACTTTGTTTATGCATTTGCTATTTTTTTAAAAGTTAATTTTAATTTCATGTTATTTAACTTGATATGGTCAAAATATGATTGCAACATGTAAGCAATATAAAATATTGCAATATCAAGCATTCTTTTTCACAGTAATGGCTTTGAAATCCTATCTGTTCTTCACATATAATACATATTATATGTGAAGATGAATTAATATGCATGAATTAATGAATTAATTAGTGAATTAATTCATTATGAATGAATGCATATTAATGAATTAATATGCATAAATCTATAATGCATATTAATTCAGACCAGCCACATTTTAGTTGTTCAATCGTCACACGTGCCATATTGGATTGCCCAGTCTGGTGGGATTCCCTGAGAGTCATACTCTTTATCTTCCCCAGCCATTCTGGAGATGCCTACTCTGGGTGTATTAGCGAGAGAGGACAAAGGCTCTCTGAGAAAACCAGAAACATAAAACATATGGAGCCTCAGGAGCTAGGAACATCAGGCAAGGGCACCTCAGATAAGACTCCAGCACAGATGCTCCAAAAATAGTGATGTGATCCTACAACATGTGCAATCAGAAAAATGAGAAATTATATTCCGTTTTGTTATGATTTATCAAAATACATATATGCATTCTACTGTCATGTGTAACTAATTAGAACAAATTAAAAATCAGTCAATCAATCTGCAAGCCACTAGTTGCAACTCACAGCAAATTATTTTGCAATGAGGACCCCTTCATGTTTTCGCTTTGGGGACCATGTTTCGAAGCATACGGGAGACTCAGACACCTTTGCTGTTTATGCATTTGCTATCTTTACTCTTTATCTTTCCTCACTATCTTCTTCTTTTCCTCCAAAGACTTACCAACATAAGTGAAATAGTTATGTGTAGAGAATGTTTCCTGAAGATTTGGGAGTAAAGGAGTAAATTACAAGTTAGAAAAATTAACATAATGTTTAAAATGATTGTTCTTAGATCCCGAGAGAGAATTAAAATTTTAAACTTTTCAAAATAGTTCCTCTTTGGGCACATTCCAATTCCTGATGTCACTTTCCTGTGTTGTGACCTGCTTTCTCTTAGACTCTTTCTCTCAATTTCTTTTTCTTCTGTCTGGTATCCTAAACCATTCTTTACCTATGTTGTCAACTCCAGATCTTTCTTTCCTTATTATGCACAGCAATTTAGCTCTATCTTCTAAATTTATTCATCCATTTCATGCCCATTGGCTTTATTTTATGGTAGAAATCTGTTGTTTTCCAAATAATTTCTCTGCTGGGGGGAGGGTGTTGATTTTGATTGGCAGAAGATATTTTTTTTGTGACAACAAAACATTATCCAGCTCCAGATCTCAATCATGACAAGGCTGAAAGAACCTGGTTTATACAGCATTTAACCTTTCTTTGGGGAGCTACTTTCTTTTATTTGAACAATGTGGTATTGGGGGCCTCAACACTATCTAATAGTCATTGTCCTACATAATAGTCATAGTACCTACCCTCTGATTCTTTTTTTTTTATTTACTTATTGATTCATTGAACACAAATGGAGTACAGCTATTGTTTCAAGGGTTGTACACAAAGTAGAGTCACACCATCTGTGCTTTCTTGCATGTACACAGGGCAATGATATCTGTCACACACTCTGTTATTGATTTTACCCCCCACCCACCCCCACCCCTCCCTTCCCTCTATGCTAGCTATCTTTCCTCCATTCTTGCCATCTTTCCCCCCCACATTATGCACATCATTCATTTATCAGAAAGACCATTCGGCTTTTGGATTTTTGGGATTGGCCGATCTCACTTAGCATAACAGTTTCCAACATCATCCATTTACCTACAAATGTCATAATTTTATTCTTCTTTATGGCTGAGTAATATTCCATCGTGTATATATACCACAGTTTCTTTATCCATTCATCTACTGAAGGGCATCTAGGTTGGTTCCACAATCTAGCTATTGTGAATTGAGCAGCTATGAACATTGATGTGGCTGCATCACTGAGGCAATCTGATTTTAAGTCCTTTGGGTATAAGCCAAGGAGTGGGATAGCAGGGTCAAATGGTGGATCCATTCCAAGTTTTCTAAGGAATCTCCACACTGCTTTCCAGAGTGGCTGCACCAACTTGCACTCCCACCAGCAATGTATGAGTGTACCCTTTTCCCCACATCCTCGCCAACACCTGTTGTTGCCTGTGTTCTTGATGAAAGACATTCTAATTGGGGTAAGATGAAATCTTAAGGTGGTTTTGATTTGCATTTCTCTTATAATGAGTGATGTTGAACATTTTTTCATAAATCTGTTGATTGCTTGTAGATCTTCCTCTGTAAAGTGTCTGTTCATTTCCTTGGCCCATTTATTGATTGGGTTATTGGTGTTCTTGGTGTAAAGGTTTTTGAGTACTTGGTAGATTCTGGAGATTAGTGCTCTGTCTGAAGTGTGTGTGGCAAAGATTTTCTCCCACTCTGAAGGCTCTCTCTTCACATTGCTGATTGTTTCCTTTGCTGAGAAGAAGCTTTTTAGTTTGACTCTATCCCAATCATTGATTCGTGCTTTTATTTCTTGCGCTTTGGGAGTCATGTTAAGGAAATCTGGTCCTAGTCCAACATGATGAAGATTTGGACCTATTTTCTCTTCTATTAGGTGCAGAGTCTCTGGTCTGATTTCTAGGTCCTTGATCCACTTTGAGTTGAGTTTTGTACAGGGTGAGAGATATGCCTACCCTCTGATTCTAATGAGGAGTACCTGTTGACTCAGGCTGGGTCCAGTTTTGGAGCTCCACCACCATGGTCACATGATCAGGTGTGGATATTTGAATCAATCTGAACCAGTCTCTGCCTGGGGATGTATTCTACAGATGCAGTCCTACATGAATGAACCCTGTATGTATGTGTGTGTGTATGTGTTGGGGGAGTGGGGGCATTGTCACAAGAATTTTCAGTGCATCATATTTTGTAATTCCAAAAGCTCAGTAACAACCCAAATGTTCATCAATAGTAAATTATGGTGAAGTTATACAGAGAAATGCTATCATGATAGTTTGTACCAGGTTCACTAGGTAAAGCTTGAATTACATTTCCCAGAATTCCTACCATGTAGGATTCTGAGCTAAAACTGGTCAAAGAGAAATTGGTGAGAGATTTGGAAGTTGGAAGTGAACAGCACCTGTTACTCTTTTTTTCTTTTTTTGCAGTGCTGGGAATTGAACCCAGGGCCTTGTGCTTGTGAGGCAGGTACTCTACCAACTGAGCTACATCACCAGCCTCCGTTAAAGTTACTCTTTTTTAAAAAATATTTTTTTAGGTTTTGGTGGATCTTTATTTTTATTTATTTATTTACATGCCATACTGAGAATTGAACTCAGTGCCTCACACATGCTAGGTGAGCATTCTACCACTGAACCACAACCCCAGCCCTTTTTAAAAAAAATTTACTTTTGAAAAGTATTTTTAAGCATTTAATGAACCTCCCTCCCTGTGGCTGCAAGCCAGCATGATAGGCCCTTTTTCTTCCCTTTCCCATTCATCTTTTTAGCTCTTTTGCTGAAGAATTTGGCCTTCACAATGGCAGGCTGCTTTGGGAGCTTTTCCTTCCCCCAAATTTTGTAGTAGCTTGATCAGAACACATCAATGATGGGAGTAGTTCCAATCTTATTTCTGGTAGCATTTACCTGTGTCTGCTTACTAATTAAGGGCCACAATTTATCAAGGGTACAGTTGGACAGACGCTCTGCTTCCTCTTTAAGTGGTAATATCTCTTGCAAACTTTCCCAAAGTAACCTGGGTGACATTAGTTGAAGTAGATCCCATAGTAATACAGGCCACTGGCATTACCATGACTTCCTGGTGCTTCTAGTGCTTAGAGATATATCTGTGGCGCAGCAGCCTGAAAATTTCCAGGTCTTTTTCAGTCTGGATGGTGTGTAGGCAGCTTTGACAAAAGCAGTCCCTTGCTCTCATTAAGTCATCAGATTAGATGGGTGACAGATCCAGAAGTGCCAGTGCAACTTTGCAACAAGCCTTACTCACTCTTGGCTCCATGTTTGACTTTCCCTCCTGACCAGAGCTTTGCTGCACCCACAGAATTTCCCTCAGCTTCCCCTTTGTGATCCCACTTTGCCCTTGACATACCTGGCTTCTCCGCTTGACTACTTAGTGACTCATCTGAAATGTCAATTCCCCCTTTCAGATGTTCACTTCCTCAGCTCTTCCCACACTTGTAGAAGATCTGATGCTACAGTATCTCTTCTATACCATGACTTTAAATGGTTTTGTTTCCCAGATTGAACCTTGGCTGTCACCACGATATAAACTTTAAAAATAATCAGGCAGCTCATAGGCCAATATCAATTGATCTCCCAGATATAAGTGAAAAGAGCAAGGTGCTAAACTGATGAAAAATATCACAGATAGAGCTAGAGACCCCTTTGACCAATAACACTAACTCCTGGTCCCCATTTCTTTTCCCCAGAGGTAAATACTGTTATTAACTCTAAATCAATTCTTATGGTCTGGGGAAGAGTCCTCAGCAAATTGTAAGTCCTATAGCAGTAATTTTGGCAAGATTCTTTTATTGACATATAAGTAACATGCAATAAAATGCATAGATTTAAGTGCTCACAATGATGAGTTTTGATAATTGTATGTACCTGGGCAACCCTCACCCCACACCAGATATAGAACATTTCCACCCTTCCCCCACCATTTCCTTTGTGCAGTTTTCTAGTCAGTCACTCCACCCCTTTCTGTAATCACTATCTCATTTCTATCTCCAGATTAGTTTTACCTGTATTTGTGTTTCATAGAAACCGAATCATATACAATGTACTCTTCTGAGTGTGGCTTCTCTCACTCAGCATAAGGTTTTTGAGATTTGTCCATGTTTTATGCATCAGGAGTTCATTCTTTTTATGGTTGAATAATACATTGTAAGGTGTATTCTAATCTATTTACTTCCTGTTGATGGACATTCAAATTCAAGTTGTTTCCAGTTTTTGACTGTTATAAATTCTTATAGGGTTTTGAATATAACTAGAAGGAGAGTGTTGAGATAAAGATTATTATTACAGATTGAGTATCCTTTACCCAAAATGCTTATGACCAAAAGTGTTTCAGATTTCAGAGTTAATCAGATTTTGGAGTATTTGCATAGACTTTACTGGTTAAGCATCCCTAATTCAAAAAATCTGAAATACTAAATGTTCCAAAATCTGAAACTTTTTGAGTACCCATGTGATGCTCACAAGTTTTTGATTCTGGAGATTTCAGATCTTGTATTTTTGGGTTAGGGATGCTTAACCTGTATTATTTTATGCAAACTTCTATTTTAATTTTCCCAGGGAGCTTTACTTCCTTCTACAAAGAGTCACAAACAGAGGAGGTTTTGGTTTTAATTTTTTTGTGTGTGTGTGCATGTGGGAAAGAAGACAGATGAAATTACGCTACTTTACAGATTAAAGAATCTTGCCAAGTTTTCAAGGACTTCCAGAGTCACACAAAAGTCACTTGGTGAATCCAGGAGCAGAAGCCAGGCTCAAGGACTCCAGAGAGCTAGGTAAAAGATCACAGTGTTTATTCAGATCTCTAAGCCTCCTGGATATCTGGCAAAAGGCCACAAAGACAAGTCTTTAAAAGTATGGAAGAGGGCTGGGGATATGGCTCAGTTGGTAGAGTGCTTGCCCTGCATGCACAAGGCCCTGGGTTCAATCCCCAGCATCACAAAAATAAATATAAGTTGCAGAGGCTGGGATTGTGGCTCAGTGGTGGAGCACTCACCCAGCATGTGTGAGGCACTGGGTTCAATTCTCAGCCCCACATAAAAATAAGTAAGATAAAGGTATTGTGTTCATTTACAACTAAAAAACATTTTGAAAAAAAAAAAAAAAAGTATGGAAGAAACAGTCAGACAATTCTAAGCCTGTACCAGAACACAACTTGCAGTTTCTGTGACATGGTGATGGTACTCACTCCTAAAATATGAAAGCTAAACTAACAACACACAGATGATTAAGTTATATTAGTAAACCTTGAGCCAAAGATGGCCTCCTCCTTTCTGTGGCTAGACTTAAAGGAAATTTTTACTTTTGACTAAAACTAGGTCATAAAGACCATTGGAACTCTGTGATTTCAAATGGTGTTCACTGGGAATGTCAAATAAAAATATTTCTGTTCTTCTATAAAATTTAAAGGTGAATAGATTATTTTCCTTATAGCAGCTAGTGTTAATTAGACGGCCTTACACAATGATATTAAGAAGCTATAATTATGCTTCTTATAATGGCTCGATTACTTATTTTTTAATAGATTAAGAGATCTTATGTTTTTGCAATGCTTTACTTGATTTCTTTTTTGTGAGATAATTTTTAGTGCTTCAAAGATTTTGAGATAGACTTTGGTTAAATTAATTTGCTAATGAAAAGTGGCATGTTATTTTAGTAACTAGGGATTTTAATAAAAGTCATCAAAACTTCATAAAAGTCAACAAAATCAAAGGCTCAGCTTTCCCTCTTCAGGGAAACTGCTGAGATGGAAACTACTCCCCTATTTACACATTTTAAAAACTTGTTCCTCTTTGTTACTGCTTCTTGACATTCTTACAGTATAGAATGATGGCCTCATTGTAGGGGAGATCTACTGAAGGTAGCCTGCTGTACAATGCCATGGATCTGATTTTCAGAGAACCCCTGCCTATTAATTATATAGTTATAGAGACTGAAAGTCAAATTATTGCCTGAGAAGGAAATGAATTTTGTGATTTGGTTGAGTGGGAAAGTACTCTGCCCAGCATTGGGATATCTTCACTGACTGAACATCATGTTTTCGAGCTGTGACTTAGTTTATGGCAACCAGAAAGTGTAGAAAGACAGAGAGGAAAGGACTGGGAATAAGATAAGCCCTTTGGGGGCATGCCCTCAGTGATCTGCTTCCTTCAACTAGATCCCACCTCACAATAATCCATTCAAATTATTAATCCATCAAATGAGTTAATCCGCTGATGAGGTTGGAGCCCTCATGACTCAATCATTTCCCACCTCTGGGCATTGCTGCTTTGGGGACCAAACTTTAACACACAAGTTTTGGGGGAATGTTCCAGATCCAAGTCATAACAACTATTATCTAGGGAGAAAAAATAATTTATTTCATCTTAGAAACAAA
>JAJEJO010000704.1:1114464-1171038 GCA_020662805.1 Glaucomys volans | reverse complement strand
CTGGTTCTTAACAACAAACATTTTCTTGAAAATGAATGAAGTGATCCTGGAACTTTAAGGAAAACCACTGGGAATGTTCATTGCCAATGATAAAACTTGAGCATTCATGTGAAAATCAGAATTTGGGGGACTGGGGATACAGAGCTCAGTGATAAAGCACCTGCCTGGGTGTGAGGCCCTGGGTTAAGATCCCAAGCACCAGAAAAAAAATGTAGAAAACTTCTATCTAGCCCTGTGAGCTGAACCACCTAGAAATACTTAAAATATCTTTTTCTGGTAAGTATGTGATTATGTTAATAAATGTTACATTTAAATAATATATAATGAAATGTGTCAACATTTGGAAAATCTGCTCACAGTTTACACATGGTAAAACATTTTCACATTGGGCAAGAAAGATCAGTGGATTTTAGTAACAGACTATGAAGATTTATATTCCACATTATAAAATATCTTTTTGAAACTACCATGTTATGGTTTACATACGAGTTCAACTTTACCCCCAAAGTTCATGTGTGAGAGAATGCAAAGCTTTTCAGAACTGAAATGATTAGATTACCAGAGGTATAACCTAATCGGTGGACTGATCAACAGATATGAATTATCTGGGCAGGTAAGCAGGTAGTGTGTAGCTGAGGAAGTAGTCACTACAAGTGTGCCTTTGGCATTTACATTCTGTCCCTGTTGAAAGGAGTTCTGTCTCTGCTTCCTGATTGCCATGTTCTGAGCTTCTTTTCTCCATCATGCTCTGCTGCCATGAAGTTCTGCCTCTTCTCTGGTCCAGACCTATGAGTTGCTGATTATGGACTGAACCTCTGAAACTGTGAGCCAAAAATAAACCTTTCCTCCTCATTGTTTTTCTTATCAGACATTTTGGTCACAGTAATGAAAAAGCTAACACATATCACTTGTTGAGTTTTAGTATTGTAATGGAGAATATCCATAATTACACAAAAAGACTATTAAATATTCCTCCCTGTTTCATTACATATCTGAGTGAGGCTGGATTTTAATTATATACATCAGCCAGAAAAACATATTCCAATAGATTAAATACAGAAGCAGGTATGAGAATCCAGCTGTCTTTTATTGCCAATCATTAAAAACATTTGCAAAAAAAGTACAGCAGTGTTACTCTTCTTACAATGTATGTTTTGTTTGGAAAAACATGGCTATTTTCATTGCTATTTTTATTTGCTTGCCTGTTAGTTTTATGGTACTGGGGATCAAACCTAATGCTGCACACATGCTAGCCAATCACTCTACCTAGAGCTACATCTTTGGCCCTCATTGCTATTTTTAAGTGAATAAAAGTTTTTAATATTTTATCAGGTTTAGTTATTTTATTTTATAACTATTCATTTATGTGGTGCTGGGGATTGAGCCCAAGGCCTTGTGCATGCTAAGCACGTGGTTTGTCACTGAGTTACATCTAGCACCAATCAAGTTTTAATTTTAAAATGGTAAATCTTGATAGATATTATCTATGTAAAACAGAAGTTCTTTAGGGGCCTCAATCATTTTTCAGAGTGTGAAGGTTTCCCGAGACTAATTCATTTGAGAGCTGCTGATCTAATTTAGGAAACCGGAAGTCTTTGGAAATTCAGATGGCAACTGGTAGATGAGTACTGGATAGTCCACAAACTCAGTCTGGGCATGATTTTGATCATGAAGGCCAGGGTTCTGTGTGCTAGGTATTGTGTCAAGCCTTTTAGTCACTATTTTATTCCTAATGATCATCTGAAGTTGGTTTATGAGGCCTGCCACTTAACAGGCCTAACTGAGACTCAATTGGCTAGCATGTGTGCACCATTAGGTTTGATCCCCAGTATCATAAAACTAACAGGCAATTGAGACTCAGATCTCAGTTCACACAACTAGAAACTGGAGCAGGGACTCTGACTCAGCCAGCCAGCATTCGATCCTGGTTCTTAATTGCAACCCTATGCTGCCCAGGACACACGTTCATTTTCCTTATGGTCCTTTCCCAGTACATCCAGATGTCTCATTACTTTTTATTTTTTGCCATTCTGGGGATTGAACCCAGGGCCTTGCACATGCTAGGTAAGTGCTATATCACAGAGCTACAGCATCAGCCCCTCCCTCATTATTTATCACCCTGTAAATGCCAAAGGACTTGCACTATAGCTCTTATTCAATTATCTGTGATTTTGCTAAATGAGTATCCACACAAGATAGAGTTCAAAATTATCTCCAACAGGGCAATGAAAACAATAACCACCTACATCTTCATTTTTCCTTTATGAAAAAAGGAAAAATGAGTTTCCTTTATGAGTTGATAACATGCAACTTACCATCTATAGTTGTTTTTAGTTCCATTATTTAGTTTACTAAATAGCACCCCAGTTATCTGCAGTAGGATCTTTTATCACTGCCGAAGTGGAAGGGGTATTCACAAATATCAATATTCACAGGTTTTGTCTTTTTTGTTGAAAGGATTTAGAAATGCTTGAAACTAATTTCATGTTAGAAATGTTCTGTCAAAGTAACATAGATGTTTCCAGAGTCCTAGATCAGAGGACTGACTCTGGGAGTTTCAACAAGCCAGGTGAAAGTGCTTGCCCCAAAAATCAAACAGAAAAGATAATGGTGAAAAGCAGGAAAAGAACTTTAAATCAGTGTAGCTACACAGGAAGAAAAGAAGACCTACATCCTTAGCCCTATCTTTGGGGCACTGCCACACAATGCAGGTTTAAACAGAGGAATAAGTGGGGTTGGGAGGTATGCACACTTCAGTAGTCTTGGTCAGACTGTGAACAGGTTGGTCATTCTCTCAGTTCTGGTTCTGCAAGGTGACTCTGGAGAATCATCACTCGAGGGGGCAATTTCCACTTGCTGCTCAAGATATTTGTTTCTCAGACCTGTGACCCTAGAGAAGGTAATCCAGTTCCTTCGAGATGACCACTTCTGTTCATAAGCAACTGTTATCCTGGAGGTGACCTGTCTACAAGACTTGTGCTATTCCTGGAAGGTCTAGGACAATGACTGAGGACTTCTAGGTGCCCCGTTAGTGGTCTGGAACAGGACGCTGTAAATATTCCTGCAAACCTTGCCTTACTCTTAGATGGGAATGAGACAGGTTAGGCAAATTGAGGGATAAGAAACCTTATATTACTAGTTTCTATGTGCACAGTCCTTAAATGATTAATATGCCTATGTGCCATCGGCTCACAACTTTTAAGGTAATAAAGGAGTCAGATACAGACTGAAGGCAGAGATGCCAAGGTTTATCCTACTTTCAGTGACCTATTGGATATCTGTAGACCTAGGAGTTGCTGCTTTTAGCAAAGGCTGCCAAAATTCATGTTAAAGTTTGCAAGTTCTATGGAAGAAGGTGAAAGGTAGAGACAGTTTTATGCTTAAGAATCTAAAACACGATTAACCCTCTATTTTTTTTAAAAAATTCCCCCATTTTTAATATAGGTAAGAAGAGGTGGGAGAGCCTTGTGTCATCAATTCAATGACCACAAAAATTTTCTTTTTTACCTAGACAAGGAAATTGAAACTCAGAAGGGTCAACAACTTGCCCCAAATGACAAAGGTGCCAAAACTCTGAGCTTCCAGCCTAAAGGCTTGACAAGCTCTGTGACTACATTTCCTTCACTTTGTGTCCTCAGATCTACCATGACCCAGCAGTCAAGAGGGCTTGCTCCACAGGCACTTGTGATTGGCATCACAGATCAGGGATCCCAACCAGGTGAGTGTCACCCTGAAGACCTGCTTTCCTTCCCGGCTTACTCCTATGTGACAGGGTTGGTCAAATAGTATGAATGCCTTGATTGGGGAAATTAAAAGAAATCCCAAAGTATTGATGACTGCGTGTGAAATACAGAAGGACCTGGGGGAGAAAGGTGAAATGGAAAGAGCTGATGGTAGCATAGTCACAGGGGTCTACTATTCATCTCATGAGCACAAAATTCAAGGTTACAAGGGAAGTTGTCTTTTTCTTTTTTCGCCTCTCCTAGTTTTTCTGAAAGAACCACTTGGGAGGCATAAGAAACAAGCCAATCACAAGAGCCATTAGACAGCACCTTGGAGAGGGTTAGATGTTCTACCTCACACATTGCATTTCATAGTGTTCCACATGGGAAGTGGACTGAAGTGACCATCAACAACCCAGAAGGGAGTAGGTTGGAGTCTCAGGAGGAAAACCATCTGGCACTCCTTCCAGTTTGAAAATGTTGAAAATGGGGACCAGAAAGAACACATAGTGAGATATCTGTGGGGAAAAAATTCTAATCATACTCTTATAGTTAATATTTTCCCTCTTTTAATGTCTTTTTCCTCCAAAAATATAACACATGCATATTTGGAAATCACAGGACCATAAAAAGAAAAACTAAGTATTCTCTTAAGGACAATCACTACTTACAACTCTAAGTGTGCCTGTGTGTATGTGTGTATATTGTTGATGGAAAATAAAATCAATCTAGTTAAGAACAAAGAAGTACCTTTAAGGCTAATTAGGATTTCAATCCAGAAAAACTTGAAACCAAGGCAAAACCTGAATAAACCCTCTAGTTTCACTTCCTTTTAGTAACTAGCTTGTATAACCAATTTTATGGGTTGTAACAGGTCCACTTCATGCTTTGAATATAAACCTTACTGCTCAAAGACTGGCAGCTTATTTCAAAACTGACCTTTCTTAATCTGTCCCATGTGCACCTCAGAGCATTAATCTCCAGGGTATATAAAGAACTCAAAAAACTTAACACCAAAAAAACAAATAACCCAATCAATAAATGGGCTAAGGAACTAAAGATAAATAAATGGACACTCCACAGAAGAAGATATACAAATGGCCAACAAAATGTTGAAAAAATGTTCAACATCTCTAGCAATTAGAAAAAATGCATCTCATTCCAGTCAGAATGGCAATTATCAAGAATACAATTAACAATAAATGTTGGTGAAGATGTGGGGAAAAGGTACACTCATACATTGCTGGTGGGACTGCAAATTGGTGCAATCACTCTGGAAAGCAGTATGGAGATTCCTCAGAAAACTTGGAATGGAACCACCATTTGACCCAGTTATCTCACTTCTCCATATATACCTAAAGGACTTAAGATCAGCATACTACAGTGATACAGCCACATCATTATTTATAGCTAAGCCATGGAACCAAACTAAGTGCCCTTCAACAGATGAATGGATAAAGAAAATGTGGTATATATACACAATGGAATATTAGCCATAAAAAGAAGGAAGTTATGGGCACTTGCCAATAAATGAATGATCTGGAGACTATCATGCTAAGTGAAATAAGCCAATCCCAAAAAACCAAAGGCCAAATATTCTCTCTGATATGTGGACACTAACACACAATAAGGGTGGAAGAGGGGAAGAACAGAAGTTCACTGGATTAGACAAAGGGGAATGAAGGGAAGGTAGAGGGGATGGGAACAGGAAAGACAGTAGAATTAATCAGATATAACTTTTCTATGTTCATGTATGAACACATGACCAGTGTAACTCCACATCATGTACAACCACAAGAATGGGCACTTACTCCATGTATGTATCATATGTCAAAATACACTCTACTGTCATGTATATCTAAAAAGAACAAATTTTAAAAAAGAAAAGACTCTCATGATACCTCCTTGTTACCCCCTAGGATGTTGTAACCAGGAGCCATCTTGAGAGGAGGGTTACTGTCAGAATTTGGACTGCTTTAAGAGTCAGAGGTCCCTGCAAAATCCCATTTCTAGGACCCCACAGTCATTCCACTGCACTGCTTCAGCTTGTTGCTGCCTTGCAAACCAAACCTGTCCCAGAGGAGGGACTCTGACTCAAACCTGCTGGGTGCCCTGCATGGCAGGAGAAAGCTGTTGCAACGTGCTGAGGAGCAGAGGGCACTGGCCTTGTGACCCAGGAGATCTGGGAGCCTGACTTCTAAGGGTGGTCAGCCACATGTGGATTTGGGCCACAGGCAGGACTAAAGGCAGTTTTCACCACCCCTCCCAGCTCCAGTTCACAGAGCCACCTGCTACTAATAGGGCAGGAAGAGAACACTGGGTTCCATGGCTGTGCCACCCACAGGGGTGTGCTGAGATGACCCTGAGCAATGCTGGCTCCAGCAGTCACCCCATTCATGGTACAGGTCAAAGGAGGTCTGGAGAGAAAATTTACTCTGTTCTTGTGGCATCCTATCTCCACTTGCTCTCAGGTGGGCACTTCAGTTGAAGGAATCAGGGAGAGAAAAGTCACAGCCATCACCCTGTCCTGGTTATACACAGCCAAAGGAGCCTGAGAGGAACCTTGCACACACTGGCTACATCATGCTCACTCCTGGGTGGCACTACAACTTAAAGACTGTATGTGTTGGGGGAACCAGGGCCATCATCCTGTCTTTAAGAGTGCACATCTCGTGGAGGCTTAGTTACCACTCCTGAGTGGGCACTCCCCACCCTACACCTCCAAAAGATCATAATTCTCTAGTAACAGATTCCAAAGAAATAAAAAATGGATGAAATGCCTGATAAAGAACTTTTAAAAGCTCAATGATATCCAAGAGAATACAGATAAACAATTAAATGAAATTAGGAAGACAATGTAGGACATGAGTGAGAAATTCAACAAAGGGATTTTGAAAAAGAACCAAACACAAATCTTGGCAATGAAGAGGCCAATAAATCACATAAAAATTCAGGTAAAGCCTTAATAATAAATTAGATAAAGTGGAAGAAAGAATATCTGGTGGGGTTCCTTTTTTCTGTCTTTTTTGGAACTGGGGGTCAAACCCAGGGCTTTGCAAATGTGAGGCAAACACTGTGCCACTCAGCTACATCCCAGCCCAAGAAAGAATATCTGAACTTGAAGATAGATCATTTGAAATATCCCATTCAAAGAAAGAAAGAAAGAAAGATAGATAGATTTCAAGTTCTTTGAACACCATTACCAATAAACATATGTATCTTTGGAAAACCTAAAGGCAAAGAGGTAAAGTTTAAGGGCATAGGAAACCTATTCAATAAAATAATAGCAGAAAAATTCCCAAACAATGGGAAAGACATGGTCATCCATATCTTACAGAACCCCAAATACAAATGACCAGAAAGAATTTTCACCATGACATATCATCATCACACTGTCAAAAGGACAAGAAAAAGCAAGAATTTTTCAATGTGCAAAAGAAAATCACCAAGTCATATTTAAGAGTATCCCCATTAGACTAACAGCAGATTTTTCAGCAGAAATCCTGTAGACCAGGAAGAAATAGAATGATATATTCTAGTTCTGTAAGAAAATAACTGCCAACCTGTATCCTTCCAAAACAAAGACGAAATACCTTCCAAGGCAAGCAAAAATTGAGAGAATTAATGACTACCAGACCAGCCTCACAAAAGATGCTTAAGGGAATACTACACTCTGAAGTGGAAGAAAGATAACTAGCATCAAGATAGCATGTGAAAGTATAAATCCACCAGAAGAGTAGGTACACAGAAGAGAAGTAGAAAATTATCAAACAGTATCAATACAGTAAAACACCAAACCACAAAGATGAACAAGAAAGAAAAGAACTATTTTTAAAACAAATAGAAGAAAATAGCAGAATAAGAAGAATAAGCCATTATATTTTTAAATGATAATCTTGAAACAGACTACATTCTTCAATTATAAAAGATACAGAATGGTTTTTTTTTAAAGATTAAAAAATATGCTGTCTATAAGAAATTCACTTCACAAGTACAAGGACACATAGATTGAAAGGGAAAAGATGGAAAATAATATTCCAAGCATATAGAAACCTAAAGTGAGAAGGGGTAGCTATGCTTATATCTGACAAAATAGACATTAAGAAAAAAAGCTGTAAGAAGAGACCAAGAAGGTCACTATATAATGATCAAAGGTTTAATTCATCAAGAAGATATAATAGGGACTGGGAATATGGCTCAGTGGCAGAGAGGCTGACTAGCATGCATGAGGCCATTGGTTTGATTTCCAGCAACGCAAAGAGAAGAAAAAGACATAACAATTATAAATGTATATGCAACTCATGTTGCAGTACCCAATATTATAAAACAAACATTAGACTTCAAGGAAGAGATGGGCTCTAATACAAGAGTAGTGGAGTATTAAGATATTAAAATACCCCACTCTAATCAATGGGCAGAGATCATCCAGACAAAAAATCAACAAAGAAACATTAGAATTAAACTATACTATAGATCAAATTGACTTAACAGACATTTGCAGAATATTACATCCAACAGCTGCAAAAACACTCTTTTATCAGCACATAAAGCATTCTCCAGGATACACCATACATTAAGTCTCAAAACAAGTCTTAACAAACTCAAAAAATTTGAAATCATTTCCTACATCTTTTCTGATTACAGCGGAATAAAAATAGATGTCAACAACAAAAGAAACTTCATAAATTATACAAATACCTAGATACCCAACAACACACTTCTGAATGAATACAATAGGTCTCTGAGAAAGTCAGAAGGGAAATTTTTAAAAATCCCTTGAAATGAAAGAAAATAGAGACACTATGTACCAATGAGTGTGAATGCAGTACTAAAAGGGACATTAATAACAATGAGTGCCTACAAAGAAGGAAGGAAGAAAGAATTCAAATAAACAACCTAATCACGCATACCAAGAACTTAGAAAAGCAAGAGCAAACCACACCCAAAATACACAGAGGGAAAGAAAGTATAAAGCTAAGAAAAGAAGTAAGAAAAATAGAGACTTAAAAGATTAATGAAACAAAGAGGTGGTTCATTGAAAAGATAAACAGACTTGATAAATCTTTAGCAAGATGAGCCAAGAAAAAAAGAGAGAAGACCCAAATAAATAAAATGTGAAGCAAAAAGAGACACATTGTAAGCAATACTACAAAAATAAAAATGATCATTAGAGATTATTTTGAAAAATCATATCCTAGCCAATTGGAAAATCTAGAAGGAATGGACAAAGTTCTGGACACATATGACCATCAAAATTGAACAAGAGAACATAAAACCTTGTTAAACAAACAATGGTAATGAGATTTGATCAGTAATAAAAAGCCTCTTAACAAAGAAAATACCAGAACTAAATGGCTTCACTGCTGAATTTTACCCATAGTTTGAAAAAGAACCAATGCAGTTCTTCTTAAACTATTCCATAGAATTGTTTTCTATAAGGACTGCAGTACTGTTACCAAAACCCAACGAGGCCACAATAGCACAGCAAAAACTATACACCAATAATCCTGATGAACACAGATGCAAAAATTACCAACAAAAAAACTAGTAAAACAAATTCGCCATACATAAAAAAGATCATACACCCCCATTAAGGTGGTTTCAGTCCAGTGATGCAAGCATGGTTTGACATATGCAAATAACAAAAAAAATACATTAAATCAACGCTACAAAAAAATATATAAAAGTCATACAGTCATCCCCTTGGTTGCAGAAAAAGCATTTGATAGGATTCAACATCCCTCCATTGTAGGAGGAGCCCCTGGCACTTGGCTGGCGGCTGTGACTGCATCGAGTGTGTAAGGGAGACCTACACTCACAGGGGCCTGACAGGAATACCTGCAGGAAGGAGCTTTCCGCTGTAGCAGGCCAGAAGGGCAAAGGCCACTGCCCCATAATTAGCATAACTGTTGCCAGGGAAACCTTGGGGGGCCCAGATTGGGCACTAAGCAAAGGTGTTAGTGAAATCATGATTGGACAAGATGCAATCCCTACTTAGCATACCTATTTGTTACATGATTGGACACGGTTACAAACCCTGATTAACATAAGGGCAAACAGGTAATCAATCTTAATTGACTATTTAAGAACAAAACATTCCCACAATAAATGAGTCAGTAGGCAGCTCTCAACTCTACTTTTCACCTGACTCCCGACGCCTATGTCCTTGGCATCCTGCCATTACCCGTGTCTGAGTGAAGCCGAGGCGGATTTGCTACACTCCATGATCAAAAGTCTTGAATAAATTAGGTATAAAAGGATCATACTTCATCATAATAACGTCTATATATGACAAACTCACAGCCCAAATCACACTGAATGGGAAAAGGCAAAAGCATTTCCTCTAAGATTAAATAACATGACAAGATGCCCAATCTCATCACTTGTATTCAAAAAACTACTAGAAGTTTTAGCTGGAGCAATTAGGTAAGAGGAAGAAAGGGTATAACAATAAGGAGGGAGGAAGTAAAATCATCCCTGTTTGTAGATAAGATTCTATACATTGAAAAAACCCTAATACTCCACTAAAAGAGCTTAAGAACCAATAAATTGAATATAGTAGTAGGATATAAAATCAACATACAAAAATTAGTAGTTTTTGTATATATACCAATACAAAATTTGCTGAGAAAAAAATCATGAACATAATCCCATCCACAATAGCCACGCAAAAATAAAACACCCTGGAACAGACTTAACTAAGGGAGTGAAAGACCTCTACAATCAAATGCAAAACACTGACAAAGCAAATAGAAGAAAACACTAAAAGATTGGAAAATCCCCACTTTTCATGGATTAGAAGAATTAATATCATTAAAATGTCCATACTACCCAAAGTGGTCCGTAGATTCTATGCAGTAAAAATACAAATGGCATTCTGTTTAGAACTTGGAAAGGCAGGCCTAAAATTCATATGGAAGCACATAAGACCCTAAACAGATAAAACGATCTCGAGCATAAAGAACAAAGCTAGATGCATCACAATACCTGATTTTGGTTTGCTACGGAGACACAGTGAACAAAACAGCATGGTATTGCCATGAAAATAGGCACATACACCAGTGGATCACAGTGGAGATACCAGAAATGAACCCATTTCCATAACCAACTGATTCTTGACAAAGGTGCCAGAAACACACATTAGAGAAAGGACAGCCTCTCCAACAAATGTGCTGGAAAAGTAGATAGCCACATGCAGAAAAGGGAAACTTGACCCTCACCTTGTACCTTGTACAAAATCAACACAAAATGGATCAGACTTGAAGCTGAAACTACTAGAAGAAAACAGGGGAAAGACTTCAAGACCTTGATACAGGCAATGATTTTCTGGATAGGACCCCTAAAGCACAGAAAACCAAAGCAAAAATTGACAAATGGGATTACATAAAACTAAAAACCTGCACAGCAAAGAAAACCATCAGCAGAGAGAAGAGAATGTACAGAAGGGGAGAAAATGTTTGCCACCTATTCGTCTGACAAAGGGATGATATCCAGAATATTACAAGAACTCAGAAAAACAATAAAAATAAGCATTCAATTAAAAAGTGGACAAATGATCTGAATAGATACTTCTCAAAAGAAGAAATGCATTAAAATTTTTTAATTAAAAAGTACAGCTGGGCGTGGTGGTCCACGCCTGTAATCCCAGCAGCTTGGGAGGCTGAGGCAGGAGGATCATGAGTTCATAGTCAGTCTCAGCAATGCAGAGGCACTAAGCAACTCAGTGAGATCCTATCTCTAAATAAAATACAAAATAGGACTGGGGAGGTGGCTCAGGGCTCAAGTTCCCCTGAGTTCAATACCCAGTACCAAAAAAAAAAAAAAAATTCAAATGGACAATAAATATGAACAGATGCTAATTAGGCTACCAGGGAAATGCAAATAAAAATGACAAGATACCATCTTAGAATTGTTATTATAAAAATACATAAATAACAAAAATAACAAATGCTAGGTGGGATATGGAGAAAAAGGAATTCATATAGTGTTGGTAGAGGTGTAAATTAATACAGCCATTATGGAGAATGGTATGGAAGTTCCTCAAAAAACTAAAAATTAGAACTACTACATGATAAAAGCTACGTCACTCCTTGATATATGTCCATAGGAAATGAAATCATCGCACCCAAGAGACACCAGTATTCCCAACATTCATTGAAGCACTGTTCACAATAGCTAAGATATGGAATCAAAGTCCCAGAAACAGATGAATAAATGAAACATATGTGATATATATACACAATGGAATAGTATTTATCCATAGAGAAGAATGAAATCCTGTCATTTGCAGCAAAATGAATGGAACTGGAGGACATTACGTTAAGTAAGCCAAACACAAATAAGCACTGCATGTTCTCGCTCAGATATGGAAGCGAAAAAAAGTGACCCTGAAAATAAAATAGTAATTACTAAGAACCAGAAAAGGGAAAGGTGTAGGGAAGGGTAGGGAAAATGGATGAAGTACTGTTGACATGATCAATGCATACTTTACGCATGTATGAAAATATCACACTGAACCCCATTAACGTGTACAATTAATATATTAGCAAAAAAGAATAGCAAAAGTCAAAATTGATTCTACTGTCATGTATAACTGAAAAGAACCAATAAAAAATAAAACTGAATGGAACTTAAAAAATATATATATAAAAATGGGAACCTCAGGTAAAAAAGAGTGTTACATAGATGGAATCATATGTGATTTTATGAAATTGGTTTTCTTCACTCAACAAAATTCCTTGGAAAGTCATCTAAGTTGTCACATATATCAATAGTTTATTCCTTTTTATTGCTAAGTAGCATTCCATGACAAGGAGTTACTATATTTATTTTGCTGCCGTGCTGGATTGAACCTCGAGCCTCATCCATGCAGGAAAGTACTCTACCATTAAGCCACCATCCCAGCCCACTATATTTATGTTAAGTTACTGAGGCTGGCTTTAAATTCATGATCCTCCTATCTCAGCCTCCCAAGTTTCTGGGATTACAGGCATGTGCCACTGCACCCGGCCTCATATTTATTTTAAATGGTTTTAATAAACAATATTTTTTTTGCAGTGCTGGGGATTTTACCATGCTAGGAGAGTGCTCTGCCACTGAGCTACACCCCAGCTCAGTAAACAACATTTTTAACAGCTTCATAATACTCCCATGGGTGAAAATGCCATGAATTTCCTAATTATCCCTTTATTGCCAAATTTGTAGGTTGTTGCTGATAAAAGTAAATGTACTGAATATCTTGTACACAAAGGGTTTCCTGATTCCAATTTCTTTAAGACAGATTTTAAGTAACGGAATAACTCAGACAAAGGCTATTACTGTTTTTCAGACTCCAATATATGTTACCAAATTACTTTTTGAAAAGATTGTAGAAATGTTCCACCAGTGTTCTGAAACAACCTGATCCCAGTTTATGAGAACCAGCCCTAAAGTGTTGTGAGACTGAAGGAGCAGATAGATACAGGATTGCACAGAGTGCAATTTATTGTCAGAAGCATGGTCCTGGACAGCAGCAAAATGAGTGGATCCCTGCAATTTGGGTCAGAAGACAGGCTTATGAAATGATCAGGGCAAAAGTAACTTCATCCAGGCTGGGATGGACCTGGTTGAGCTCTCGCTAAAACAAACAAACAACAACAACAACAACAACAAATCAGGCACACTCCTGGTGCTACCACTCTCCAACTGTAAGGCTCCATATCTACTCTAATGGTTGTGTCTATTTATAGAATGCTAGGAAACCACGTGGGAGAAACTAATACTGCTCAGGGGCAATCACGGTGGTGATATCCTTAAGATGACTCCAGTCATGTAAAGCTGAATACACACTGTTTTAGTCAGCTTTTTCACCACTGTGACTTAAAGACCTGACCAGAACAACTCTAGAGGAGGAAATCTTTATTTGGGGGCTCACAGTTTCAGAGATCTCAATCTATAGGTAGCAGACTCCATTCCCCAGGGGCTCAAGGTGAGGCTGAACATCGTGGTGGAAGAGAGTGGCAGAGGGAAGCAGCTCACATGCACTATGATCAGGAAGCAGAGAGAGAGAGGTTCCACCCTCCAGATACAAAATACATACTCCACAGCCATGCCCCCAATGAACAGCTTCTGCAAGTCACACCCCACCTGCCTCCAGTTAACCACTCAGTTAATCCCATGAGGGATTAATTCTCTGCGTAGGTTAAGGCTATAACCAATTATTTCTCCTCCAAGTCTTGCATTGTCTCACATGCAAGCTTTTGGGGGACACCACAGCCAAACCATAACACACACAAACAGTAATACAGAAGAAATGAAGAGATTTTCCTAAGTTACAAGTGGCATAATAGATATATAGCTTGCATTCTACGAAAGCCAACTCCATATTTATAGGAAAAACTAGTAAGTCCTATCATGTCCTCCATGTACTTGATCTGGGCACGTATGATCTAAAGTTATTTGGAATCGTGCTGCACTCTTTGTGGTTAAATGATTGGAGGCAATCTACTGCATGGTACTTGCCTGGTACAACGGTGGCCAGGAGACTTTGGTATGATTTGTGCCTTCTCTGGATTTGTGCTGACTACCTCAAGAGGCTGTATGAATTTGCTAGAGTTGCTATGACAACATCCCACAAACTGGGATATATAAACAATATATCCCAATATATGTCTACATAAACAATAAGACTTGTATTTTCTCACAGTTCTGGAGCTGGAAGTCCAAGATCAAGGTGCTGGTGGGGCTGGAATTCTGACTTCTTTCCTGCCTTAGAGATGGCCATTTTCTCCACACATCCTCATGAGGTGTCTCTCTGTGCCTACATAGCTTTTGGTGTTTTCTAGTCCTAATCTCCTCCTAGGACACCAGGCAGATTGGAATCAAGCCTATGGTAAGAGCTCATTTTAACTTAATTACCTCTGTAAAGACCCTATCTGTAAATACAAACCACACTGTAAGGAACTGAGGGTCAGGACCTTAACTTGTGAATTCTTTGCAGGGGACAAAATTCAATCATAACAGACTTATTACTGCTAGGAAGGAAGCAAAAGTGAGAGAATCTAGAAAGTCCAGAATTGAAAGGACAAGTGATTTTGGAGGATGCCACTGATATGGATGTTTGGTCCATGCCATTGACACATGGAACCCCCTAACG
Organism: Glaucomys volans; assembly: GCA_020662805.1. NCBI lineage: Eukaryota > Metazoa > Chordata > Mammalia > Rodentia > Sciuridae > Glaucomys > Glaucomys volans. The sequence continues at coordinate 1,156,182 of JAJEJO010000704.1, read as the reverse complement.
GCAATACCCCTAGGAGCTTCATCTTCAGGATTAACCAATAGCTTAAATTAAGCCAACTGACTGGGAACCTCTGTTGTATTTTTAGTGATATAATAACTAATTTCAGAGTAAAAATGGAATCCTAAAGGCACCTCACCCACACAGTACAAAGATCTCTGAAATAGACATTCCTTCTTATTTAAGCACTGGAAAACTTTGGGCCAAAGAGCTAGTGTTTGGTGTGCACGTAACCTATGTCAAAGGAACCCTCATGACAGGACATTGGTAGGTCTAGCTCAGGAAACTGCAAAAAGATTCAAACTTTCCATTCCTGGAGCCACCTGAGAAGACTGACCAATGCTATAGGTAACCAAATCCAGGGCCAACCCTGGGAGAGCCTAGGTTCTTGACTGATGCACGAGACAGGACACAACACACCATCTGCTATGGTTAGAATTTGTCTCCCCCCAAATTTCATGTGTTGGAAATTTAATCCCCTAATTCATATATTAATGGATTTGAGGGGGGGCCTTTGGGAGGTCATTTGGACTAGATGAAGTCAAGAAGGTGGGGTCCCATGATGGCATTAGTTGCTGTATACAAAGAGGAAGAGACACTTAAGCTGTCACACTTGCTCTGTCTCACCCTGTGGTGCCCTGCTGTGTTATGATGCAGCAAGGAGGCTCCTACCATATGCTGAGCAGCGCTGGTGCCGTGCTCTTCCCAGCCTCCAGAACTATGCACCAAATAAACTTCCATTCTTTATAAATTACCCAGTCTTACCTTTGTATTCAGTTATAGCAGCAGAAAGTGGACTAAGAAATGGTCTTTGCTTGAAGAGGCAATGGTTTTCAACAGAGTTGAGCATCTTCCTTATTAGCTCAGGAGATCCACTGAGACCTAGAAGGGGAAAGTTACAAATGAGGAGTTAGGCTTTATGGTTCTGCTGATAGAATTCGCACTTCATTGAAGATCAGCTATGTTGGTAGATTGCAGTGAACAAAGGTTACACATAAGGACAAATGAACCCATCAACATATGTGACCAACTGGATTTCATCTTCCCCTGCTGTTAAGGTATGTAACTGTAAAAATCAGTAGCCACACATGCTTAGCATTGCTTGGATCCACACTCAAAATCGAGGTGGGCTTAGTCCCTCTGAAGTGGCTGGGTTTTATACCATGTTACAAACATCTCACAAAGCCTTGTAGGAGTTGGTACAACAAATGTAGCCACATGGAATCAGGAACCTAACTATAGGAAGTATAGAACAAAAACACACACAGAAGAGAAGAAAATATCATGACACTTATATCTGACAGAGGAGTCATATCTAGAATATAAAAATACTCCTACCAATCAGTAAGAGAAAGACAAATAAAAGAATGAGCAAAAGATTGTAATGGGAACTCTGCAAAAGAAGATACCCAATGTCCAATGTCATGTGAAAAGGGTTAACTTTGTTAGTCATGAGGGAAGGGACAACTAAAACCATAATGTGATAGCACTACACATCTGCAACTGGAATAGCTACAAAGAAAAGTGTTAATTATTGGTGACTATGTGGACCAATCAGAATTCTCATGTACTGCTACGAGAAGTATAAATTGGTATAGTAACTTTGGAAAAATATTTGCCAGTACTTATTGAAGCTGAACATGCATATATCCTATGACCTAGCAGTTCTACTCCTGGGTATATGGCCAAGAAAAAGTGCTTATGTTTACAAAAAGAGTTCCTTGAATGCTCATAGCTCCTCCACTCATTAGAGCCCCAAATTAAGAACTACCTAAATGCCCATCAACAATAAAATGGGTAAATAAATTCTTGTATACTCACACAATGATCTTTTGTATCAATTCAACTAAGCGGTTTAAAAAAATATATATTTATTCGCTCACAGTTCTGGAAGCTAGAACTCTGAAATCAAGGTGTCAGGGCCAAGGTCATACTCTAGGAATCTAGAGAAAAATCCTTCTTAGGCCCTTTGTGTGTGTTGTCTCACTGGGCACTGAACCCAGGGCATCACAAATGCTAGGCAAGCACTCTACCACTGAGCTGTACCAACAAACTCCCTTCCTTGACTCTTCCAGATTCTTGTAACCCAGGTGTTCCTTGCTTGTGGCCACACCTCTAATGGCAGCTTGTCACTTCCTGGCCATCTTCTTCCCATGTGTAATTGTGGTATGAGTTGTCCTGTTGTCTTCTTTACTTTTGTTTTGAAGTTCCTGAAATTCTTGCAGCTAAAGTGACAATAAAAATTTTTTCTTGCCTCATACCAAAGTTATTGCTTACTCTTCAAACTGGCCTTAGAAGGGAAATACATTGTGATTAACATCCAGGAAAGAGAAATGGTGGAAGAAAAACATGAGAATTTCTACAAAAGGAGGAACACAGAATTGAATTCATTTATGGCCTGGACACACCCATAAAGTCATTAAATAACAAAATGCTTAAGCTATCTTTCAGGAAAAGCTTACAGACTCCACTTAGGGACCATCTGAAACAGGCAGAAGTAGATTCTCTGCTTCATGACCTTTAGAATGTCATGTCCCAGGCTTAAAATCCCCAAAGCAGAACATGTTACCTCCCACCATTAGAAATATTTGATCTGTAAAGAGACATGATAACCACCGGTGACTGCATAAAAGAACTCTCAAACTCTCCTTTCATGCCATCCAATCAACAAGCAACTTCCCCTCTCTCCTTTCCTGTAAATTTGCTACCAGCAACTGACTGGCGAGGCAAATTTAAGTTTTTCCTAGCTCCTGGCCTCTATGTCCATGACAGTGCAATAAAGCCTTTTCTTTCTTGAGATGGCGTCTACATTTTGCCCAGACTGGAACTGAACTCATGACTCTCCTGTCTCAGCCTCCCAAGTTGCTAGGACTACAGGTTCATGTCCCACGTCTTAAACCATTTTTTTTTTTTGCAAAACCTGGTGCCATACTATTGACTTCTGTGCATGTCAGTCCTTACTCTATATCAGAATGATGAAGCAAACATCAGGCAATATTTTAGCTTACATGTGAACGGCAAATGTCTATCAACCTCAACTACCTGCAACTCACCAAGGAAGAAGGGGACCTCTCGGTCCTCAGGACTGCACATAAACTGCATCTGAGAGCTGTTTTTGGTTTTTAAATACCCGATTCATAATCCCTAGGGGTGGGGCCAGGAACTACTAATTAAAGGGGACTCTGAGGGTTTCTACAGATTCAACAGGCCAAGAATGAGCGCCCAACTGGCTAGAAGTAACGCAGCAAGCAATTTTATAAATGAATATTTCTTGAAAAGATTTTCTCGATCCCTTATTAAACTAACCATGTAAAAAGGCTTATTTGAAATGTTTCTTTTTTGCAAAAAGAAATGTAAGACCGGGAATTAATTGTTTATGAGAAATATGTAGCGTCTTTAGTTATTTGCATTTACCATAATTTTGCCACTGGTGTTATATTGAGAAAACTAGCATCTAAGACGCATTTCACACACACACACACAAAAAAAAAAGTAGCCAAAATTTACTGGTAACGTCTGGCACCAAACCCTCGCTGGAGACTTCGAAAAGCGCCGGCGTTCCCTCGCAGTTGCGCAAAAGCCCTATAGACGCTGCCAGGCTGAACCCGGCAAGGGAAGTGCAGAGCCCCGCCTCGCCGCGCCAGCCCCGCCCTCCCTCAAGCCCCGCCTCAACTTCCGCCCGTGTCGCCCTGCCCACCCCGCGTCTCCGGAAGCTCTGCTTGGCCCAACTCCATCAGCTTCGCTTTCCCTGGGTGCTTGGCCCTCTTCCTCGCGGCCATCCAGCTTCCGCGGCGTGTCTTGTTTGCGACGCTGTCGTGTAACAGCGCGCTTTACGGCCGTGGGGGACGGAGCGAGCCGGCGCCAGGGCCACTCGGGCCGGGAAGCAGGGAAGGCGAGAGAGGTTGATGCCCGGCGGCGGGGCGAGCGCGGCGTCTGGCCGGCTTCTCACCGCCGCGGAGCAAAGGGGAGCCCGGGAAGCATCGGCGTTCAAGAGCGGCCCGGGGGGCTCCGGCGGCGGCGGCGGCGGCAGCGGCAGAGGCGGAGCAGGCGGCCCTGGGCCGGGCAGCGGAGGCCCGGGCGGCCCCGCGGGCAGGATGAGCCTGACCCCGAAGGAGCTCTCGAGCCTGCTGAGCATCATCTCGGAGGAGGCGGGCGGCGGCAGCACCTTCGAGGGCCTGTCCACCGCCTTCCACCACTACTTTAGCAAAGCCGACCACTTCCGCCTGGGCTCGGTGTTGGTGATGCTGCTGCAGCAGCCAGACCTGCTGCCCAGCGCGGCGCAGCGCCTCACCGCGCTCTACCTGCTCTGGGAGATGTACCGCACCGAACCGCTCGCCGCCAACCCCTTCGCAGCCAGCTTCGCGCACCTACTCAACCCCGCGCCGCCGGCCCGCGGTGGCCAGGAGCCGGACCGGCCACCGCTCTCAGGTACCTCCCGGAGCCAGGTGTGCGGTGCGGAGACGTAGGCTGAGCAGCTTCCCACCTGCGCTTCTGGAGCCCACCCGGAGGGAAATAAAGCCCCCTTTGGAAATGATCTAACCCCAGCCACTAGAGTAGGGAATTCAGGAGGTAGCCGAATTACAAATTCATGGCACCGAGAATTATTCGTCTCAACGGTACAAGCCATCAAGTCATTCAGGTCCCTGTAGGGTTAATAGTTTTAGTTTCTTAAATAAGGTTTATCTTTCTAAAGCCCATCTGGAGTGTGTAAAGTTAAACCAGTAGTGACACACTGGATCTGCCCCCATTTGTCTCAAAAGGAGTAAACAAATATTAGGAATCCGAAAAATTTGGGCGAAAATACACATTAAACAACATGTAAGGACCTTACAGCTGCCTTCCTTGGCCTGCTCTGATGTGATGGAGGCAGAGAACAGAAGGTTGTCTCAAGTTCACGGACTCTGTTACAAAACGCATGTGTGCATTATGTAGAAAGTATGCTTGTGCAGCATTGGGTAGATCAGACGTAGGTTAGGTGCCAGGCTGCATTTTTAAGTTTCTGTGGTGCTGGGGCTCAAATCCCCAGCCTTACCCAGGCTAAGGAAGCAAGGTGTTACTGCCTCCAGTCTCTCTGAATCTAAAACATTTTTGGTTGCCTTCCTACACTATCCTCATCTAAGAAGGGCAGCCTTTGCGTTCAGGAAGTTTGTGCCTGCCCAGAAAGTGAATGCCACCTAGAGTGCTTATATGGGGAATGGGAGTGGTGTGGGATTTAGGTCAGAGACCATTTGAATTCTGAAGGGTGGGTTATGTAAAACTCCATCATCATGTCTCAAATACAGTGAGTCTAAACCTACACCGCGTTCATATACTGCATTGTAAACACATTTGCAGGGGAGGGGAGGCAGTTACCAGGAAAGGAATCCCTAGGATGTAATCTCTGTGCCTCAGTTTTCTCATCTATAAAATGGAGATTCTAATAATTGCTTGCTGGAAGAGTTGTTATGAAGACTAAAAGTACCTATGAAAAGTATTACTTGTTATTGTCACCAATATATTTTTTTGAGATGGATCTCAAACTTTGGATCCTTCTGCCTCAGCAGTCTCAGTAGCTGGATCACATGTGTGCACTACAGTACTCACCTATTGTTTCCATTATTCAAATAGGTAGGGATGATGCTTAAATTACATAGAAGAGGAAATGTTATTGCCAGAGCTCCAGTCTTACTGTTTCTCTTGTACATTTAGGGTGAGCATCTAATGGGCATATTTTTATAAAACTTATCAAATGATTCTGAGTTAGGATAGAGAATGTATTTGAAAGAAAGATGGCTTCCCAAACAACAAATTTGCAGTCTGGTTGGGAGAACATCAACACAATCAGTAATAGCATGGTAAGGGCTGTACAAGGTGTCAAATAAAAAAATGCAGGTAACACAGAGGAACCACCTTTGGAGCTGGAAAGATTCCCAGAGGAAGTGATAGTTTTGCTGGACATTGATTAGGGATGCAGGTAGAAGGGAAGAATGTGGACCTGCCAGGTATTGTTAAAGAATTGGGTCTATTCAGAAAAGCCAAGAGATTTTTGTCTCCCTGGAGTAGATTACAGGAATGGGAGAGGAATCAGGTGAGATTAGGAAGGTGGATGGTGACTAGATTATGAAGTGTCTTATGATGTAGACTTTGGGGTTAATTTTATGTGAACTTGTCAAGTACTATGATTAGATTTGTATTTTAGAAATAAAACTAAATGGCAAGTTGGGGCATGAATGGTGGATTAGCAGGGGCCAAAACTGGGATGATACAAGGTTGATTAAAGCCAATGAAGAAGAAAATTATAAAAAATTGGGAGCTAAGGAAATCAGGCAGTCTGTCCTGTAGTTCAGGCAAGAGAGAAGTGGGACTGGAGCTGAGGACATGCAGTCTGGGGACATTGCTAGATATCAATAGCTTGATAGATGAAGGTTGGTGAGCAGTTTACAACAAAAGGGAACATTCAGCCTTATGGGGATGGTAACATTGCACTGCATACTGAAGCAGGTATGCTGCTACTGATGAATGTGCTTCCCTCTGTCTCTTCAGCTTCTACACACTGTCTTAGAAAGCACTTCAGAACATTATAGTTTGCATATTTGTTTTTTGTTAGCACGTATAAGCTTTAGCCTTTGCAAGAATTGAAGCACTTAGAAAGCAAAGTTCTTAATAGTTACAGAAATCTTAAGTTTCACTAATAATGCCACAGATCATAGAATTTCAAGCGACTTGATTACAGAGTTCACAAAGACATATATTTTATTAACTAAAATTTAATTATAATTTAGTTTATAAAAATGTGTGGGTTGCAGTGACAAGTAGCAAATGCTAATTTTACTGAATTTGAGTTACTTTTTAAAAGTAACCAACAATCATTATACATTTTTGTTTACAGGATTTTTACCTCCTATAACTCCACCAGAAAAGTTTTTTCTTTCCCAGCTCATGCTGGCACCCCCAAGGGAGCTCTTCAAAAAGACACCTCGCCAGATTGCATTGATGGACGTTGGAAACATGGGCCAGTCTGTGGATATTAGTGGGCTTCAGTTAGCCTTGGCTGGTAAGGAAGAATCAGTGGCTTGAGCATTTTTGTCTGTTTTGAGATATTCTACTTGAAACAAAGGTCTTTGTACTTTCATTGTGCTAAGGGTTAGTTATCTTTCATTTTAAAGTAGTTTTAGTGCTGGATTCTAAATATATGCCTTGTTTATCTACCCCCCCCCCCCCAGCGTTCCTCCTCCCCAGAAAGAAGTAAGCATACCTTGTTGTTCTGGAGCTAGCTACACAGATCTTCTCTGCAGAGTCTCAAAGTAGAGATGTTATTCTATAGACCAAAGGTGTATTTGTGGATAATGCAGGGTGTTTTCTCTTCCTAGTACTAGGGATTGAACCCAGGAGCACTCTATGACTGAGCTACATCCCCAGTTCCTTTTTAAGTTTTATTTTGAAACAGTCTCACTAAGTTGCTTAGGTGGACCTCAAATTTGCGGCCTCCTGCATCAGTCTTCCTAGTAGCAGGGATTACAGGCATGCATGCCCCACCACACCCAGCAGTTTGTGCTTTCTTAACTTAAAAAAAAAAAGCAGACAAGTTACACAAAGAGAAGATTTACTCTTTAACAAGACACAGTGTTCATTAAATAAAATTTATTAAAAACCCACCACTAATTAGTTTACAAGTTGCCAATTGAACATTTTTTTGAATAATCTGTTTTCTAATAACTTTTTGTACTTGTCTGATTTGGACTGAAAAAATTGCATCAGGATAATTTTATTAGCATTTTTCTTATTAAGGGGACAATCAGGTCATGTCTAAGGCATGTTTTCATGTGTCTCTGGTCATTTTTCCTTTGGGTTGGTGTCCTTTTATTGACTTTTGAAGCTCTTTAATCAGGAAGTTAAAGAACTGTTAAAAGCTGTGTTTTTAAAATGACAGAATCTGGAATACAAAACATGCATTTGCATTTCAAAGAATTATAATAAAGTCAACCTGAAGCAGTTGCCTATGGGTTAAGAAATTGAATACCACTGGCATGGTGGTACATGCCTGTGGTCCCAGCTACTCCAGAGGTTGAGACAGAAAGATCTCTAAAGCCTATGAGTTCAAGACTAGCCTCGGCAATATAGTGAGACTCTACCTGAAATGAAAACAAAAAAGTGAATATTTTCAGGTTCTGGTAGCTCCCTGTGTTTCTCCTGTGATGCCCCCATCAGTCACTAACCTAACTTTTGTGATAATCATTTTCAATTTGCCTTCCCACCAGTGCATGCCTGTAGTTTGCTTGCATGCCCTTTAACTCAACATGCATGAATCATACTGTTTTTTTTCTTTTGTACCTTCCTTCAATTGAGTGTTGAGATGAATCCACATTGATGGCACACAGCTACTGTGGTTGCCATTTATTATTGTGACATATGTGTTTAGGGAATACCATGTTCTTGACACAGTAGTGTTGGGAAAATTCTTGAACATTCTTCTGGGGCACATGTCAAAGTGTCCCTTGTAGGTGGAAAGATTTGTATGTGTAAAACTTTACTAGGTAATGTCAAATAGTTTTCCAAAGTTCTATGCCATTTTTTTCATTCCCAATAGTAGCATATGAGTTATCTTACTTCCTCCTTCACATTTGATGATGTCAGGTTTCCTACGTTTTACATTCTGGTAGGTATCTAATAGTATGTTGTGTTTTGACTGAACTTTCCCTGGTTCTTAATATCTTTTCAGTTGTTTATTGGCCATACAAACTTTTTTTTGTAAAATGTCTAATAAAATACTCAATTTTTCCCTATTGGGTTTTCTTTTTTTTTTTTTTTCTCTTTTTTTTTTTTTTTTTTTTTGGTGCCAGTGATTGAACCTAGTTGCACTTTACCACTAAGCCACATCCCCAACCCTTTTTTTTCTCTTTTATTTGGAGACAGGGTCTCACGGAGTTGCTTAGGACCTTGCTAAGTTGCTGAGGCTGGCTTTGCAACTTGCAGTCCTCCTGCCTCAGCCTCCCAAGCTGCTGGGATCACAGGCATGCACCACCATGCCCAGCTGGGTTATCTTTTAAAATTGAAATGTAAGAGTTAAAAAATACAATTGTGAAAATATGTATATATACACATACTCTGACCCTTTGTTTTTTATGTTGTAAAAAGCAAGTAGCTTTCCCCTTTAGTAGTTTGTCTTTTCACTCTTCCTAATGCTGTCCTTAATTTTTAAACATCTCCCATTTCAACCTTTTCAGAACGCCAGTCTGAATTACCAACCCAAAGTAAAGCCAGTTTCCCTAGTATTCTCAGTGACCCAGACCCGGATTCTTCCAATTCTGGATTTGACAGCTCAGTTGCCTCCCGGATCACAGAATCTTTAGTCAGTGGACCAAAACCACCTATTGAAAGTAGGTATATAGAGATTAATTTTACATTCTTGGTTTTATTTTATCAGCATCCACTGAAACTTTTCAGGTTATTGAAACATCTTGTTATTTTCATTACTACTTAAACTTTTTAAGTAGTAATATAAAATTTCTAGGAAAGTGTCTATACAGAACTCAGTGAACTTTAAAAAAAGTTACAACTTGATTTACATACTTATCATTTATATTACTGAAGATGTAAACTGATTTTACTGAAATCAGTCTTTTTATTACTTATTAGTTTTATAACTTCTTTAGTAATCTTGTCACTACCATTACCTTATCACTTTAAAGCGTTACTGATTTTACAACTTTTAATTTAATTCAAAGGAAGCACTTACAAAATTCGAAGTAATACAGCTGCAACTTTTGGTTTTACAGGCTTCCATTTTTGAATGATGAAGGCATGCTTTCTGCTTCGGGATAAGAACATTTTCTCCAGATTACAGTGTCACCATTAGTTTGAAATTTACACTGACTTTTCATACCATTTGGTTTACAGTGTATCTTTGGCATAAGTGGGTTTAATATTTGAAGTTTCATCTGGTCACAAGTGGGTCTGAAGATCCATGGCACATAATGGTTTCTGTTTAGTATTTGCTCAGGCACAACTTTGAATTACATAAGCCTCCAGGAAGGTATGTGAAGAGCACATCACTCATAATAAGTGAGTCTGGCCACACACTGGGCATTCCCTCCTCATTTAAGTAGCACTTCTCATGAAGTGTTAGACTGTTTCTTTTTATAAGTAGTCTGAGGAGTGATTCAGATGCCAGTCCTTGGGCTGCAAGTGATGGAACAGTGGAGATGTTTCAGTGTCATTTTGTAGCGAGAAAACAGTCATTTGCAACAAACTGGACAGTATAATCTCCAATTTGAGAGGGACTAGGATCCATATGAGAATAAGCCACCTTTTGGCCTGTGTGAAAACCAAAGTGAGGTGTGACATTGGTTCAGCAGAAATGTAGCCAGAGTTTATTTTAGTCAGTGTATAATTACAGGTCACCTTGTTTTATGAAATAGTTGAATATAGTCATTTCATTTTCCTGTTTTGTTTTATGAAATGGATATGGTATTTGTGAATTTGGGGACTCCAGATTTATTTGAAAATGTCAACCAGTACTTTTTCTGTTCTGTCATTTCACCGTGCATAATTTGTTACTTCAGAGTTATAAGATGCAAAGCTAAAACTTGTACAAATCATAGTGTCCTTGAATAGATTATTAGTGGCAATCAAGAATAGAATGTGTGAAGAGGAATAGTATTTCATCTTTCCATTAAAAGATTTACCATTCTAACACTTGTGTCCTTTTGCACTTGAATGGTGGTCGTGTGCAAATTAAAAGTGTCACTCACGGCCCTGCTTTCCTCTCCCATCCTCTCCAGAAAGTAATAGGTTTATCTGTGGCATCTTGCTGTTATATTGTTTTTTCATATTCTTACTTGTATTCTGAATGAAACCCAAATTTCTGAATCATTCCTGCTTCTGATTTTGAAGTCAGTTTTATCATGCTATCTTGTTAAAAGAGGTGTTTGTGTACTTCATTAAGTAAAATTTATGTTCGGTGTGTGTTGTTACCTTACTAATAAGAGTCATTCAAATATCACTACTCTCATTACAGGCCATTTTCGGCCAGAGTTCATCCGTCCACCACCTCCACTCCACATTTGTGAGGATGAACTGGCTTGGCTCAATCCTACAGAGCCTGACCATGCGATTCAGTGGGATAAATCCATGTGTGTTAAGAACAGCACTGGTGTGGAGATCAAGCGAATTATGGCCAAAGCCTTCAAAAGCCCCTTATCTTCTCCCCAACAAACCCAGGTATGTATATCCCACATATTAGCTTTAATCCATCAGGAGTTTGTTTTTCATAAGGTGATAAATGAGCCACACTAAAATTGACAACATGAGTTAACATTAAGAAGTCTCAGAAGTTTTTGGATCTCTGAAGCTTTGTTTTTGCCCTTTCCCTTGTGGTCATTTTGCTGTGGTAGGGCAAGAGGTCTGGTGACTGAAAATGTTTGATCTTAATGATCAGTGTGTCTCTGGCAGAACTGAGGCAGGAGAGGCCTCACTTTATGGCACTGCTCCTGCTGTGTGCCGGCTGTCCATGTGCATTGAAACTGGATAGTAGTTCTTCTGAGTGAAGTTACTCCATTTACCTCTGAGGGTAAGTGGAATTACTAACATCTTAAAGAGGGAGAAATAGCCTAGAGAAGATGCACTAGCCCCAGCCCACAACTCACTGGTGGTAGATTAGATTAAAAATATTGCTTGCTAGCCATGGGCAAGATAAGATGCCTACCCTCTGGGGAAAGACAGGGACATCCTTGTGGGAGGTTTCTCTTTGGTGAATTTTATTCAGTTTGCACACTTTCAAGTTAGAACTAGTAGGGGGATACTGACATCTCCAATTCAGTCCATCACCAAAGTATTATTCTTAAAATCAAAATAATTGAGTTGCTTATAGTTCCTTTTGGGTAGACTATCCTGAAACACAGTCCACTGGGTAACATACAATTAGGGGAAAAAGCATAGAAAATGCAAAGATGAAGTGCTTATTCGCCCCCCCACCCCAATTTTTTTTTGATGCTGAGCTGGAACCCAGGACCTTATATATGCTAAGCAAACACCTTACAATTGAACTGTTCCCAGGCCTGAAAACAATGTTTTTGAGGATACCTCTTGGAATTGCAAATGTGGGTGGGACTTGTGGTGCGTCCTGCTCCCCTCCTTGGGTATCTCTGTTCTCTGTCTGGGTGGGGTAGGATGCAGCATGGCAAGCATTATTTCTGATGTTCACTAATTCTCTGTGGTTTGTGCTTTTTGGAGAACTAATTGGTAATTAAGATTATTACTGAGCAGGGTACAGTGGCACATGCCTGTTACCCCAGCTACTCAGATGGCTGAAGTAGGAGGATCACAAGTTTAAGGCCATTCTGGGCAACTTAGCAACACTGTCTCAAAATAAAAAGGGCTGGGAATGTAGCTCAGTGATAAAGTGTCCCTGCATTCAATCCCCTGCACTTCAAGAAAAAAAGAAGAAAAAAAAAAAGATTGGTTTTGTTTACAACAGATGATAGGAAAAAAATCCATAAAGGACTTAAGGATGATACAATATCATATCCAACCAGACAATATTGAGTCTGCTTTCATGTCTAGGAGACATCACAAGCAAATTTACAAATTGTCTTGAGTGTTTGTATTTTAGTATTCTCACAGGTCAAATCTAAATTTTAAAATGTTAAGACATAATGACCATGGGTTTGAGGGAAGAAATTTATGAAATTGATGAACATGATTTTTATATTTTGTGTGTAAAATACTTGCTTTTGTATGGAAGTAAAAACAATTTCCTATTTGACTTAAAAACCTCTTTTTTTTTTTTTTTCCTTAGCTCCTTGGTGAATTGGAAAAAGACCCCAAACTTGTTTATCATATTGGCCTCACTCCAGCCAAACTTCCAGACTTAGTGGAAAACAACCCTCTAGTTGCAATAGAAATGTTGCTGAAATTAATGCAGTCAAGCCAGATCACTGAGTATTTCTCTGTCCTGGTCAATATGGACATGTCCTTACATTCGATGGAAGTTGTGAATCGGTAAGTTTTGTATTTGATCTTATATGTGGGGTTATACATGATTAAACAGCCAGGAGAGAGAAGCTGTTACAAAAAGTTGTATGTTTTCACTCCCGATATTGTTAGCCTAAGATAACCCACTACAGAAATAACTGGAGCCTCAGTGTTTACTGTGTGTGAATTTAGCATCCATTAGTAAGAAATCTGAGGATAGGATTTCAACATTTCATGTTAATAGATGCATGAATCAAATATAAACTGCTTAAATTTACTTCCCTATCATCTATTACCCTTATGTAAATATAGATATTAGGGGTTTTTTCTTAGAAACTAACAGCTGCAATATGGAAAAGTCCTAAGAGCTGAAAGAGCCCCACTGGCTGCTCTGAAAAGCTGTCTTGGCGTTTTCCTGGATCTAGCTCCTGCTTGCGCAACCATCTCCACCACACGCCGCCTCCACCACTGTGGACTCTGGCAGCTTTATGGCAGAGTCCCTGAACTCTAGTCTCCTTAACCTGCTGCATTGCATCACCAGTGTGCCCACCACGTCAGACAATGGCCTTGGACACCAGCTCCAATATCACCACTGAGGACTAAAAGGAGAAGTTGTGGAGAGGGTAGAGAGTGGAAGAGACTCCCCTGCTAATAAGGACAACTGGGAGCAGGAGAGGAACAGGGTGGAGGGTGGTGAAGAACAGGAGGAGGAAGGTGATGGTGAAGAGGAGGCTGTAGGTGAAGATGAGTCTGAGGCAGCTACAGGCAAATGGGCAGCTGAAGATGATGATGATGATGATGATGATATTGATAACAAGAAGACCACTGATGAGGATGAGTAGACAGCGAAAAAGTTCAACTAAAAATAAAAGGCTGCCGATACTTATTCACCTTCCACTTCCTGTCTCAGAATTTAAACATGGTCACCTTCAAGTAGAGAGGGCCCACCCCACTCCACGGCAGACAGTGCCACCTGCAGATGATAGACGCTCTCCACTACCCAACCAAAACCACAGCATGAATTTGCAACAGGGGAGGAAAAAGAGAACCAAAATGTCCAAGGCCCTGCTTTTTTTCTTAAAAGTACTTTAAAAAAGGAAAACCTGTTTGCATTTTTTATACATTTTATATTTTTGTACATATTGTTAGGGGTCAGTCATTTTCAATGATCCTTGGATGACCAAACCAGCCTTCGGAGCAGTTCTCTGTCCTACTTATGACTTTACTCGTGGTGTGACCATGTTCATTATCTCCTCATAGGAGAAAAGAAACCTTGTGAAGAGAAAAAAACAAAAAACAACAAAAAAAATCTTATTCCGCGCAGTCCAGTAACTTTGTGTATGCCCTTTAGCTGTACTATAAGTAGTTGGTTTGTATGAGATGGTTAAAAAGGTCAAAGATAAAAAGGATTTTTTTTTCCTTTTTTTGGCCTGTGAAGTTGCTGTTTATTTTTTTGACCTGTTTGATGTATGTTTGAAATAATGTTGTCCAACAATAAACCAGAATTTTATTTTGAAGGGGAAAAAAAAAGTGGAGGGAATTCTAGGCATGCCATCATAGAATCCCTGTGCCCTTCTCTCAACTTCCTTATCCTGTTGTCAGTGACCATCAGGGAAAGGATGTATTCCCTTATAGATGTGCTCTGTAATGTTTTTTATTTCCCTTACCAGTATATTTTAGGTAAATTATGAATCAACCTTACAGGGTTAGCTTGGGAGCCTACTATTTTATCAAGTTGTTTACATCAAGGGTGGCAGTAGGTCCTGGTTCACTGGAGACAGTACCAATTTAGGCTTAAGCCTAGTCTGAGCTCCCTTTCATGTGGTGTCTTGTTTAGATGACAAATTATATGGTCCTTCTAAACTCAGGGGGAAATCCATTCTGAGTGCTAGGCAACTAAATTTAGAGCACATTTTGGAACACCTTTTAGTAAGCTGGAGACTTTAAAAACTGAAACTAATGAATGTGTCCTTTAAGATTGGAGATTGTTTTAAACTTATTTGAACTAAAAATTTGTTGATAAACTGGTGGCAGCTGAGCAAGCGTGAGTATATGTGTGGAGATTGCCCTTTTGAAGGGTAAGAGAGGAAAATAATGAGGTTTCCAAATTAACTTTATCTCTGTCATTGGCAAAACAAATTAGCTGCTTACTGACAACATGCTCCATTTCTGCCTCCCTTGTTCAAGCCTCTTCTTTTATTAAGTCAAGACTCACTCTTTATTCAGTAGTTGAATTGTCTTTTGGACTGAGCTGTGTTCATGTTCACAGTATTCTCGTAGCAGTCAGTGTCTTTACCAGACATTTGACCCTCAGTCCAAGAACAAGATCTTGTTATTGATATGATTATATCTCCCTAATGGCTTGGAATTTCAAGGACAAGGTCCTGTTTTTGTTTTCCCCCAGCACCTACCATCATGCATTACTCTGAAGCAGGGAACATACTTGTTACTGACAAAAATCTCAAGGGAGTATAGTGGCTGGGGCAGTGTTTCCTTGGAGCATTAGTTCATTGGTGCCCTAAGGAAAAAAGTTTCAAGGTCACATAAATTGAGAATGTATTAATCTTATTTTGGAAATTTGTACTTTAGTTAGCCTAGCAAAGATTTTGCAATAACAAACCCTAACATGACCCAGGGTTTCCCAGACTAAACTGAGCTGAAAATGGATTTCTTATCCCCTACCCCATTTTTATTTCTCTTTTAAACATTCCACACAGTACTTCAAATACTGTCTTTGGCCTTTAAGACTACAGACTCAGATTCTGGGTCTCCATGATGTGCTTTTGATACATCACAGCCAGCTCTTCCCTGCAGTATTTCCCAACATGCTATGCTAATAATGCCAAGTTCTTAGTGTCTATGCTGCTTATTTAATCAACTTTCAGGAAGGCTTTGCTCCTTAGGTTTAAGTTACGTGCCCTTTTATGGCTTTTTCCAGGTCTTTTTTACCTATCCCTCATTTTAGCATTTGGTTATATGTTAAACTGTTTACATACAGATCTACACTTATACACACTACCTCCTGGCAGTTATAGGTAATACAACTTCCCTGAGAGTTAAGTGAACACAGTAACTGCTCAGGTTGTTGGTGCTTATAATAGAAGAGACCATGACTTATGATTGAACCAGGAGCACTTGGGAACATTATGCTCAAATAAATCATTAATGGTTAATTACATTGTATAATACTAAGTATATACTTAAAAACAGAAGTGTCACGAATCAGTGGCTGTGGTTCTTGTATTTACTTTAAGAATACTTAAAACTGGAAAATTGGATCATGTTATCAGAAATTTTCATCACAGGAAACTTTGTATTTTATAGTTTTTTTAAAATGGGTATTGAACTCAAGGGTTCTTTACCACTGAGCTACATCCCCAGCCCTTTTTGTTATTTAAGACAGGGTCTAAGTTGCTAGGGTAGCAGTAGTTTATTTAGGTTGGCTTTGAACTTGTAATCCTCCTGCCTCAGCCTTCCCAGCCACTGGGATTATAGGCATGCACCATTAAACCCAACTGGTTAATAGTATCTTGATGTTAGCAAATAAAATAACCGCCCATATTTTCTTTTATGAAACAGACTGACTACAGCTGTTGATCTACCTCCTGAGTTTATTCACCTTTATATATCAAATTGCATCTCTACTTGTGAACAAATTAAGGATAAATATATGCAGGTGAGTAAAGGAAATTTTTATAAATTCTAGAAATAGCTACCAAGAGGATGGGCACACTAAAATTTTTTGTTTTTATTCCAGAATCGTTTGGTGCGTCTTGTGTGTGTGTTTCTTCAGTCCTTGATCCGTAACAAAATTATTAATGTGCAGGACTTATTTATAGAAGTGCAGGCCTTCTGTATTGAATTCAGTAGGATACGAGAAGCCGCAGGCCTCTTCCGATTGCTGAAGACACTGGATACTGGAGAAACACCTTCGGAGACCAAAATGTCAAAATAATACCTCACCAGAACTATCTAATTTGTTGTTCAACTGTATTGTGATTTAGTTTTTAAAACTCAAAACTGAGTGAATTGCTTGGTCTTACACATGTAAACAAAACTTTATCTACTTTAAAGCAAAAGTTTTGCTTTTCCTGGATCACTTTTTCCTATAGATGAATTTTTGGTAAGAACTTGGACAGAAAATGTTCTAAGGGTCTTGCTGATGACTCCATAGGAGGAATGATTATCCCAAGAAATTATTACAAAAAAGTAGATGAGGTGTGTATTTTTTTAAAAGAAATTTTAAACATTACAGAACAAAGTGCTTGTTTTTGCTTCAAAGGCAAGCTACATGCTTCTGGTAATTCAGGAATCCAGTTTTCCTAAGGTTCCAATGTTAAAAGTATCCAAGAGCAAAGAAATTTTCAAGAAATTGTGATACTGTCATGTGAAAGATGATTGTACCTCTAATTTCTCATTAAGCAGTCTGAACCAAGGACATACATATAACTTTGTCATGGGAACTTTGGAGACAGAACAAATGTGTTTGGAGGGTCTCTTAAAAACATGGAAATCTTAGGAATGTTTTTCGAGGTTATCTTGGTGGTGTTTCCTAGGTTTCTTTCCTTGTTGAGATGGCCCTCTGTTATTAGCCTAAAATGAATTGTTTTGTTTTGTTTTGTTTTAAAGGAAAACAGGGCTTTTGGAGGGAGTGTCACCCCTAGGAATTGCTGTCTGTGGTGGGGTAGATGGGTGTGAGAGATGTAAGATGTAAGAGCAGGGCAGTGCATGTCACGCCTCATGTCACTTTGGACAACAGTGCCTTCCAGTAAAGTTCTTTTTTTAATCAACTCTGTCATCTGATGCATTTTTACTTGAAGAAATCATGAAAAATTCCTTTTACAGAATTTACTTCCTAAAGCATATTTACAGGGAAATAATTTGTTCAACAGGAATTTCCCTCTAAACCAACACTTTGCAAAAAGTTAAAACCAAGCTTGATTTTTTAAAAAATATTTTTAGTTGTAGATGGACATTATTTTTGATGTGGTGATGAGAACTGAACCTACTGCCTCACACATGCTAAGCAAACACTCTACCACTGAGCCACAATCCCAACACCCAACCTTGATAATTTTTAAGAGTACAAGTTTCACACTTGTAACATTTCAGAAAGAGCAGTCTTCCTAGATTTATAACAAACTATATATATTCACTCTTATGAAACCTTGGGATTTGCAAATATGCTCAGAGAAAATAGCCCACATAACAGTTCAGCTGCCTTCAGACACAAACATGATGGCAAGAATGCCAATTTCAATGGAGGTTTCAAGATGGTGGACTAGGGGGTCACTTTCCTGGCTGCTCCATAGTGCAGAACCAAGAAAGGAGATAGCCTCTCAGCAAGGCGGGAGAGAGGGGACTTCATTGGAATTTAAAACTGGATATTCAAAGCAGATCAGGGACTCAGAAGGCTGAATATAATTAAGGAAGAAATCCATAGTGCTGCTACGGCAGCCGGACACACCAGCAAGCAAATTGGAGGGGTAAGGGAATTAAAGGAACCCGCCTATTTAGGAGGCTTGAGGAATTGGGTAAAGGAGAGTTTGGAGATCAAAGACATTACCCAACTAAACTGAAAAGTGCTGCTCAGTATCCTTGTGCTGGAAAGAGGCCACATCTCCCAGCTGTATGCAGGACATAGGAAGAAACAATTTTGCAACGGTAGTGCAGGGGAGCCAATCCCTGGCAAACCTGAGTTTGGCCCAAAATATAGGCCTGGAAAACCCACACTGCATGACAGAGTGTGCCTAAGTGAAAGGGGAAAATCAAACGTGGAGAGGTTTACACAGGAATACTGGTCATGGAAACCCACCCAGCTGTATACCTACCCCTCCAATCTGCCTGCTTAGAGGACCTGCTGGGATAGCAACACCTGGCCTGGAATTTGAAAGGGCAGGGCCAGGAGAGATTGAATTGGAGACTGAACCCAAGACCAGGAAATGTGGGGTCCACAGGTGACAGGTGACATAGTGGACTAATAACTGGCTTCTCTAATACATGAGTGGAACCCCGGGGAGGTCTCTAGGATGCAGTTTTCCAGCATGCACTGGCAAATGCTGGACCCTGGAGGTGCACTGATTTAAAATCTCCACACCAAGTGGCATCCACTGGAGAGACCCTAACCCTAACCCTAACCCCACCTAAGCCTGAACCCTGCCTCCAGGATTAACTTTCACTCTAGCAACCCCACCTTGAGGGTGGAGCAAGCATCATCCTCCAGACAACCCCATCTAACACTGCTCAGAAGAGAAGCCAAGAATCTTTTGAACTCCAACAGAAAAAATTCTTTTAACTTTTAAATAGATTTATTTTCATCTTTTTGGTTTTCTCTGTGACCTTAATGGTTCATGGACATTTATACATATTCATATTTCTATTTTTCTCATTTCTAGCATTTTTGAAGCCAGTTATTTTTCATGGATCAGTTTTTTGAGGACGAGGATGCTTGATCAGTATATTTCAGTAGTCTTTTATTTTTAAATGTTCTACATTATATATATTTCCTCACACCTGTTTCCCTTGACTATTTCTTTTTTCTTCTAACAGCCAATCCCTGTTGTCTTTCATTCTTCCTTTCTCTTCTCCCTCATAATTATCACATTCTGTATCACTTCTGTTCTTTCCCTGTTCACCCTTTGAAATTGTGAACCCTTTTGCAAACTTAATTTTTTTTACTGTAGACAAAACTGTTCATATCATTTCTGCTTATTGTGACACTGTAGATGGCACAGCAGGAACTATTTGATTTAATGTTGTATATTTGCATTGGTGGTGGTTATTGTTTGTCTCCACCTAAATAGTGAGGTACTGGAAACTTTCAGGGACACTATAAGGCCACAGGGAAGAAACTATTGTCTCAGATCCATACTGTTAGATGGGAAGACACATAACATAAAAAAGCAAGGAAACAAACTGCCCCAAACAAACTCCAATAACAGAATCTTCTGACACCACAGTGGAAGAAATGTCAGGAGTTAAGAATGTACACAGTTAAACTGATCTGCAAAAAGAGAATGGAAGAAATGAAATTAGAAAATACAGGAAATGAGAGATCACTTCAATAAAGAGATTTTTGGAAAAAAAATTTAAACAAAAATCCTTAAAATGAAGGCAACAAAAAACCAAATTAAAAATCACCAATAGGGCTGGGGACACGGCTGGTAGGGTGGGGACCACGCCAACAACCCAACAGAACCAACCCCAAAACCCCAGTACCAAAAAAAAAAAAAAAAAAAGAAAAAAGAAAAAAATCACCAACAGATTAGACCACTTGGAAGACAAGAGTTTCAGACAATGAAGATAAAAATATATACTCTTGAAAATAAAGTGACTGTGGAGAAAAGATGTTAAGAGACCATGAACAGAATTTCAAGAAATATGGGATAACTTGAAAAGACCAAATTTAAGATTTATCTGGAGAGATGAAGGTTGAGATACAAACTAAAGGAATATACAATCTTCAACGATATAATATCAGAAAATTTCCCAAACTTAAAGAATGAGATGGAAAATCAAGTACAGGAGGTTTACAGGACCCCAATACACACAATTACAACAGACCAACACCAAGGCACATTATGAAAAAGACATTTCTAACAGAATAAGGACAGAATTTTACAGACTGCCAGAGAAAAGTGACAGGTTACATTTAGAGGGAAACCAATCTGGTTCTCAGCTGATTTCTCAACCCAGACATTCAAATGTAGGAAGTCTTGGAATACTATATATCAAGCTCTGAAGGAAAATGGTTACCAGCCAAGACTACTACACCCAGCAAAATTAAGCTTCGGAAGTGACAAGAACCTTCCATTATAAACAAAAGTTAAAAGCCAAGGCCTGCACAACAAAACATACTCAATATTTCATGAAGAAGGAAAGAAAAATGCAAAAACCAGCAAAGGGAGGAATAACACTGGAATAGTCGAAGGAGAAACTAATTCAAATTACAAACCAGAAATGAGTCAAAATGATACTGAATATCATTTTTCAATAACATTGAATGTAAATGGCCTAAACTCATGAATCAAAAGATAGACTGGTCGAACGCTCTGCACCAACAGGAGTGGTGGCAGCGGCCCCACCGGGCTGGCGTGGGTCCTAAGGCAACTAGCACCATGAGGTTACTAACTGCCTTTCATTCACTTATTGATGCCTCCCAAAAAAAGACACTGCAAACGTTCCCACAAAGCTCTGCTGTTATTCCACCAGCAATGACTGGAGGGTCCCAAACATCACTGTGGAGCTCCACAGAGGCTCATCATGCACACTTGACAGGTGCCCAGCAAGCCTATTGACCATAACACCATCACTTCTTGGGTAACACCTTAGTTTGACACAACAGTAGAAAGCTGGTTCCCAGCCCACCAAAAACATCATCACCACGACCAGGCAAAACATTCAAGCCGAAAATCTACTTGCAAGTTTCCATGTCTAACCTTTGAGAGTCCACAGTTATCTTCCAGTTCAGAGACACTGGGGATCTCCTTAGTAATGGGGTGCCCCAATCAATCACGAAAGGATATTTCTAGAAAGCCCTTAATTGCAGTGCTCAGTCCCCAAAGCTGTGGGGAACTGTCAGCACATGCATTTCACAACTTTCCTTATGTGTTTATTCCACCTGATATTCAGACCCCAGAATCATCTTCTTTGAAGGAGGATTCCATTTCCCCAGATCAGAGGGAAAACAGCTTTACAAGCTGTGTGTGTCCTTCACACTGGTACTCCTACCAGCCCAGAACCTGGACCTGTTCTGGTTAAAGACACCCCTGAGGAGAAGTATGGGATAAAGGTCACATGGAGGAGACAAAGGCATCTTTTGGCTTACCTCAGGGAAAGAAGGAAGCTGAGCAGAAGCCAGTTCCTTGTGAAAAGCTGACTGAATTTCTCAGACATCATTCTCTCTTATCAGCAGTCTCAAATATTGCTAATTTTTGTAAAGTTGATAAAGTCATTTTTCTGGCTCTGAGACTTTATTGAAGAAATAAAATAAAAATAGTACCACAGGAAAAAAGATTTTAACTAGAGCCCTAGCGTTGCAAGGGAATTCAATTACCAGATTGGCTTTTAAGATTTCCTAAACAGAGGGCTAGAATTGTAGCTCAGTGGTAGAGCGCTTGCCTGGCAATTGTGAGCCACTAGGTTCGATTCTCAGCACCGCATTTAAATAAATAGATAAAATAAAGGTCCATCAGCAACTAAAATATATATATTAAAAAGAAAGATTCCATAAACAGTTCAATTTAATGACATGAACTGTTCACTTCATATTTTTCTTGTTTAATTTTTAAAAACATCTTGCAGGAACTGTTTAAAATGAATGTAAACAAAGGGCTACAGAAAGTTCTTAGAGAACTTTGCTTCTGTTAGTATTGTGGCAATATTGCCCATCCACAGTCTTATTTCTTTTAACCACTATCATTGATCTTTTAATTATCTCATTTAAACTAATTACACTATTATTTTTCAGTGCAGGGAATTTTTTTTTTCCTTCATGCTAGGTCAGCACTCTACCACCTAGCTAATTGCAACCCCAGGCCTGCCCACGATTTTGAGCATTAACTCTGTGGCTCAGTGGCAGCTTCCTCTATGACGTAATGGATGCAAAAAATCAAGGCAAGCAAACTCAGACTTTTTATGATTGACTGCCATCTCTCCAACTTTGGCTTATCTGAAAAGGCAGGATGAAATGGAACAAGCCCTGTTTAAGCGAGATGAGGGATCACAGACTAGTCACTTAGGTTTGCTTGTGTTTTGAATTTTTGTTTCCAGCTGAAGAAATTTGTAAATATCAAATAGGGTGGGAAAATGGTTTCTTATGCTGATTTAAATTGTAAATAAATATGGAACATTTTTCAAATGTTTTCATTTTTCAAAGAAAAAAAGAAAAGATAGACCGGCAAATTGGATTAAGAAAACAAGACTCAACAATATGCTGTCTCCAGAACTGCACTAGTTTCCAAGTTTTGGAAATATTCCAGTTATCTCTCTGGTGTTGACTTTTAATTTAGTTGTTGTAGTTAAAGAATGTTCTGAATAACTTGAGTTCTTTCATGTTATGTTTTCATTTTCATTCATTTCAGATTATTTTCTTATTTCCCTTGTGATTTCTTCTTTAATCCATTGTTACTTAAGATGTTAATTTGTTTGTGGGTACCTCAAATTTTCTTCTATTAGTAATTTCTGATGTCTTATTAATTTCATGATGGTCAGAGAATGAGCTTTGTATCATTACTTATATTTTTCATCTAATTAATTTTTCATGCAATATCTGAATTAAGATATTTTAAAATCACTTCTCTTTGAGCTATAAAGATTTTTATATTCTGAATGCTGTATTGTACTATTCATAAATCCATATATTTTATCTGTACTTATTTGATCACTTTAATTCATTTTTCTATTTGATACAACAAAGTTATCAAGGAATTTTGGTTTTGTTGTTGTTTACTATGGAAGTCCAATTAGTTCAGCACAATCTGTTGGAAACACTACCTATTACCATTGGATTACCTTGGCACCTTGCTCAAAATCAATTCATGTATTCTGTGTGGATCAACTTTTGAATTCTGCATTCTGTGCCATTTTTCTACAAGTCCATTTTTACGCCAACATCACATTGTCTTCATTAATGTCAGTTTATTGTAAAATTTTAAGTCAGGTAATATGAGGCCTTTAGTTCTATTTGTTTTAACTTATGTTGGTGATTCTAAGTTGCTTTGCATTTCCATATAAATTTTGTAATTTGCTTGCCAATTTCTCAAGTGAAAAAATTTTAAAAAGAACACCAATCTCTCTCAAGGCCTAAAGTAGGCATCACTGTTCTGCAAATTAGATCCAACTATTCTTGGATAAAGAACAGTTCTTTATTGAAACACTGTTTTGGAATTGCAGTTTCAGTGACTGCTATGGTTAGAAACAACCCAACTTAGATTCCATGCACTTCTGATTCTAGCAAAATTTAGCATTGAACTTGAGAAGTCAACAGCACAGCACTGTAATTCATGCCTGAAAGAAGCTTAATCTAACCTGTATTTTATCCTAAAGGCATATCACCGTCTTGCTCTTCACCATGCTTAGGGACAATTTTAAACAGCGAAGTTGCATACAAAAGTACAAAATAATTCAGTACTAAATAGAACATGGAAAAGACCTGCTTGTACTATGACAGCTGAAACAAGGCAGATTATTCCCTTATTCAAACTCAGAAATATATCAGGCAACTCAAAAATTTCAACCCATGCACAACTAAAAATGACTCCTGAAAGCGGTATGTGATGATTTTGGGATTAGTGAAAAGGCAAGTTCTTAAACATGAATTCTACAAATAAGGAGGATCAAGATCTCACATAGTATTTATTTGAAAAGGGAGACAGTCTCAAATTTATTTCACTTTCACAGTGCTAAGGACTGAATCAGGGACTCTCACATTACAGGCATATCATTACCATTCTGCTATATCCCCAGTCCCTCAAATTTATTTTTAAACATATAGTTTACAAATAATAATAGTTGTATTTGGAAAATGTCTTATAAAAAATAAGACTTCAGTTGAGGCTTCACCAAAAGGTCCTTCATTAAACATATTTAAAAGTAAAAGACAAGCTGGGCATCGAGGTGTGTGCCTGTAATCCCAGCTATTTAGGCAGCTGAAGCAGGAGAACCACTTGTGCCCAGGAATTTAAGGTCAACCTGGACACAGCAAGATTCCCTTCCCTAAACTGGGATTCAATACTGTGCAATCAACTTTTAAGTATAACTGAGTTCAATTTAATTCTGTTAGATAAAAATAAAGCATTAAAAATAAAACCTTGAGTTCTCAGGATTTTCTGTAGTTTTAATATCTTCAAATTACCTGTTTAAAAAAAAAAGCAATAAATAAGAGTAGAAAAAGAAGTTATTTCAAAAGAGAAAGTTTGGGATTCAAAAATATAATCAAATAATATTAATTTACAGTATTTACTATTCATTTAAGCAACTTTACAGAAATGGTGTCACTCAAACACTTATAAAGCACATACTCATTCACACCTATTTTTAAATAGCACATTGTTCTATACATTCCCATCCCCATGGAGAATGATGAATCACTCATTCTATTTAAGCAATACTTCTGTGTGATGTCCCTTTAAGATAATGTAGGGATATCTGGAAAATTAAGAAGACCTTGTTATGTATTTACTATAATTCTAGCACCCTGTGCTTACTAAGACATATTGCTGTGCTGATTTCATTTTCTATCCAGTCTGTTTTGTTATACAATCACTACTGTTTGATTCTGGAAAAGCCATAAGAAACATCAAAAAGCACCTGTATAATCCTGTATAATCCTGGTATCAGCCCACAGAAGGTTCTGGTATTCTCAGGCTTCTCTCATGAGCCCATGATAGAGGCCCACAAGTTCATTCAAAAGGACGGCCTGATTTTCCTAAACACCTTAATCCCCTCATCCCCTACCTTCTACTGGAAACTGGGCCAACATTCTCCCACTGAACTACAGCCCCAGTCCTGTCTCTTTTGAGACAGGGACTCAACAAGTTGGCCTTAAACTTGGCAATCCTCCTGCCTCAGTGCCCCCCTCCACCTTCACTGGAATTACAGGCATGTGCCACCACACCCAGATTTTTTCTAATATTT
The DNA here is from genome assembly GCA_020662805.1 of Glaucomys volans. Taxonomy (NCBI): domain Eukaryota; kingdom Metazoa; phylum Chordata; class Mammalia; order Rodentia; family Sciuridae; genus Glaucomys; species Glaucomys volans. The sequence continues at coordinate 1,130,598 of JAJEJO010000704.1, read as the reverse complement.
CTAATGAATGCAGCACATACACTTTTCAACTTACAACTTCCTTTTTAATATGTTGCTGTAGAAAAAGGGCAAGTCTCTGGTTATGTGGCTGATTACGATGTGGTAGACATTTCACTTTTCTAACTAGTAATCACCTGAAATGCTGACAATGTTTTTAAGACTTTAAAAACTAAACTAGCTGGGAAAGACATAGATGGCTCTTCTCAAGGTGGCTACATCACAGAAGTGTAACATGTTATGCCACAAAACTAGCTTTGCTTCAAGCCAACGTCTTGTGCTTTAAGAAATGGCAAAGCAGGGCTTATCCTGGGCCCACAGAAACTGCCTTTGACTAAAGCATAATTACCTCAAGTTCTATTAGTAACACACACTGACTTAATCTTATCCTTCAAGAACAAATAAATTTTGAAGTGCTCAAAGCAACTGCTGCCAAATTAAACCACCTTATTGGGGAATTTGGTTACACTGGATACTTCACCCAGATGGACACTCACTGGGTTTTCAAGTTCCATTATTATTTTTTACAATTCCAGTAGTCCTTGATGTTGTAGTATGTGCACAAAGGCGCACGTACTTGGTCAAGCCTTAATGTCACCTTGAAGCCAGTGATTAGTTTTTCTTTGAAACAGGCCAATCTCTGGGAGTGCCCTTCTTAGCCCTCCCACTCAGAAAGGTTCCCCTAGGCATGCAGCTTCAATCCTGGTGTTACTGAGGTCAGGCCAGTAGGTCGCTTCAGGAGATTTTGTCATCGTGCACCCAGAGAGCAAACTGCTGAGGGAGACACTGCAATTCGGCCTTTTCTGTCATCACTCCTCAGTAACCAGGGGGAGCAATCTTTCTGGAATGCCTGTTATGTTCAAGATCCAAAGAGAGACAGCATATAAGAAACCATTACCTGCCAAATGATGCAATGTCCTTACACCTCTCTGGTCCTTTGAGGTTTTCTGCTGGGAAAGTCAGAATGCCAATAAAGACGCTAAAGGAGCGAAGAGGCCAGGCAGGCAGAGAACAACCATGTGCTTCAGTGTCCTGACTCTGTTTCCTTCACACGACTCTGTTTCCTTCACACCATTCCTATGATTTTTAAAATTAAAAAAACACTGTTCCACATTATGTGAACAAATGGCTTTTACAACAATTGTTAGGAGGAAAGTAACTAGATCTCTCATTTATTATACTCTTCATCTAGACTTCCCAATTCCCCAGCATTTTGTTAATTTTAAAGTTTCCAGAAAGATTCTGGTAAGAATTAAGGGAAGCTATTTTGACATCTGCTGATTAAGAAGTTATACTTCTATAATTAATCAAAAATAATTAACCTTGGTCTGTCACAGTGTTCTGACACAGCTTCATTAGCTACCAAAAAGAATTATTAAAGCACTTTTCCTTACATGTCTCTTGAAAGACAATCTACTTGGTACAGAATCAAGAATGTATTTTCCTATTTGCAGTGAACACAGAAGGTAGATTTCAAGATAACAGCTGTTATGGAAACTAACTTTGAGGCTGTCTATGAAAACGAGTACTCAAAGCAAGACAAACTTTCTATTTCAGCAGCCCCTCATATCAATCTAGCTATACAGTTTCAGTAAAACAACTCATCAAGTATTTTACTCTGAGTAGCTAGACTCAGTTTGTGTATGTAGTACATAGCTGGAGAAAATAAGCTTCAGAAACCCTTATATTCTAGATACAGCTATAAGATAAATTCTTTATATATTTTTAAAATTATATTTTCCTCAAAGTAAATAGTTCAGAAGTAACAAAGGTAAATTATATAATCTATACTCTAAAGAAACCACTACATAGTCCTTGACTTCTACTTCACAGAAGTGACAAAAGAGCCAAGCGTCTGTGTTTGGTCACTTTATGAAACAGCAATCTCCAAAAGCTTTACAAACTTTGACCTATGAGAACAGTAAATAAAAGTTAAAAAAAAAAGGAGTGGGGAATGGGTAAGCAAAGGCTTGCTTAAAAACTAATCAAGAAAAACTGGTTACTTATTCCAACAACAACAAATACCAAAATTCTTCATCTATCACCTTTTAATTGTAAAGATTAAATTACAATTGGAACCAATATATTCATCATCATAAAAATGAATCATAGTACATCTATTTGATTTCCATAATCAAGCAGCAAATAACTTAATGCTTATGTGAAATATGAAGTCTTAACTTTTTATTTGTAGGAAAGGTGGACAAATTTTCCTCCATGAAGATGTCACAAGTAGTTGGTACTAAAGTGAAAAAATGCAGTTCCTAAAGTCATCTAGTGCTTTTCTCATAATTCCAGACAACATGGAAATTGCTTTCTCAAGGTTCTGAAATCTCTATGTATAATGCAAAATGTGCAAGAAAGCTATAGATTTCTCATCTTGCAAGTTTCAAGTAACTTCTGCAAGTTTTTCCTTCAGAGAAAGCCCATGGGATCAATTATTGAATTTAATCACACAATCCACTTCAACTAATCTAAAATTGGTGTGCTTTGTCTAAAAAGCTTGAGAAACAAAATGAACCTTGTTTTTACAGTACCGTAGTAGCTAGTGCAGTACTCAGAAATACCCCCCTTCTACACTAAAGTGCCTTCCCTAGGCATCATCTCTGATAGTCCAAAACAATTTACCATAAACACTGTATTCTTATAGATAAATATATGAAGATGAATCAAAAAGTCTCTTTAAGAGTAAAATATCTTAGCCTTCTGTATATCAAATCTGAATCTGAAAGGTAAAATAATGTACATTATTTTCAAGTATATAAGCTATGTGCTAAAATAAAAAAATAAAATGTCCTTTTTAGTTCAAGCCATGGGTCTGTCAGGGATGTGCGCTAGGAGATGGGTCCTCCACGCTGAGGGTCGCTTCTGCCGGCTTCTACAACAAAGCATCAAAAGCCACCCTAGGTCAGTAGGTTGGTCAGCACATTCCAAACTTCAGTTACACAAATACTGTTACTCATTTGGTTATGGTATTTTAAGAAACAAATTTCAGAAACATTTAAATAAACTTACATGCAAAAATAATATCCCATTCCAGAGAGACAGTCAACAAGAAAAATACAGAACCATGTTTCTCACATATGCTGAGAGGTTTTGTAGTATTAGGCAAAGTGATATTAATCTCATCAGCATGGTGCTACAAAAAAAAAGTTTGAGCTGACAGTAATGGAATATGTTTTCAAGAGTCAAAAAGCAGATGTGGTAATGATGTAGCCGCCAATGAAAACATAGCTAACATTTACTGGCACTACATATGATCCTATGATCACATGACAGACTAGTATGTCATCATCCCCGTGTTATCAGGGTAAAGATATGGAGGAGCTGGTGTTTAAATCCAGGCATTCAAGCAAGAAAACCAGGGGTGCAAAATCACTGAAGCTCAAAAGATTTCTGAGGACGGCGGGATACTTCCCTAAACACAGCAGTAGAACCAAATACCTATTCCAGTTCTTTTCTTTGCCAGTTTAAATTTTAGTGGCAATATGACATAAATATAACTTTACTAAATTTGTTTTATTTTTGGTGCTGGGGACTGAACTCCAGGTTTTATACATGCCAAGTGTGCACTCCACCACAGAGTGTCCCCAGCCCCTATTATTAACCCTTTCTTCCCTCACCTAAAAAAAATAAATTTACTTTTTAAATTGGAAAATATGAACAGTATATATTTATGTTGTACAGCATAGTGCTCTGAAATATGTGTAAACTACAATGGTTGAATAAAGTTTATTAATGTATGTATTATGTTGTCATAACACAGTGTATTTTTACCAATTTTCAAATACATGATACATTGTTAAGTAGAGTCACCATGCTGTACAATACATGGCTTGAACTTAACATTTAACAGAAATTTTGTGTGCTTTTACCAGTGTCACCTCAGAGCCAAATACTCTGAGCTCCCTGCAAGAGAGAGGAGTAGGTGGACTGGACAGTGGGAGGAACAGGCAGCAAGGACTCTCTCAGGGGCGTTCCACTCATAGTTCCATACTGATTTATTAGCTGCTCCTTTTGAGTCTAGTAATGTCTTTCTAACCATAAGTAAAACTGCATTATATTCTACAAGTACTAATGTCCACTTAAAATAACTGATTTTTTAAATTTAGCATTTGTTTATAACTGCTATAGAACAGAAAGAACATTATCATACAAACTACCAGTTAATTTGCTGGAGAATAACACGTAGGATTAAAGAAAGGACAAAGAAAAAATAAAAAGTGAGCCCCCAAAAGGGGCTAAAGTTCTTAGGAGGGGGAATACAGCTTCTTTATATCTGCCATTTTATTGTTTCATAAGCCTAGATTCTTCTTCCATTTTCTTTCCTTCTATCCGCTATTTTGAATTATGTTATCTTACTTCTAAATGGGCATCTAAGGAGAGGCTATGGTGAAGTGCAATGCACGACAGTTCACAAGGCAGAGACGGCAGAAAACTGGAGGCTATTTTAAAGGACATTCAGAAGGACAGGAACCTGCATCTGTACATTCTCAAGGCTGGTCATGTGCCAGAGAAAGCAAATTCAGGTTTCCAAAGTCTGAGGCAACAGCAAAATCATAATGGTACCACTTTGGTTGAATACAATGGGATGCTTGAAAATAAGAGCCACTTCTAATAGGCTGCCCTGGAATGTGGAGAGCTGGCAAAGAGATCAACCCTTACAACTTTATGGTTCTGTAATATCCTTCCTCCTTTTTCTTTCAAACCCCCCCCCACCGTATTAGTTTAAAACTTGAATTCTAGCATGTCTACAGACCTTTACCTCATATTAAAAAACAAACTGACTGAATTTGAATCTCACTGCTTAGAAAAATTTGCTTTCTTATCCAAGATGCAACATTCAAAGCAGCAATTCTTCCCACTCACAATAATCCACAAGTTAATTCTAATAAAAATTCAGACGAGATTTTGACTAGGCGAAATTATTTCAGAATTAATCTTCAAAGAAAGCAGAATACCTCAAATTTTTTAAAGGAATAATAAAGAAATAAATTTTCCCTATCTTGCAATATCAGAACATATTTTTGTGGAGTGAAGGGTATAGCTCAGTGGTACAGCATGTGCCTCGCCTGTGAGAGGGCCTGTGTTCATCCCCAGCACAACAAAAGAAAAATAACAAATAATTATCACTCATTAAACAATCTAAGACCAACTGGTTAAATATTAAGAAAACAAACTGGTCGGTTAAATCTGCCAGCCACTTACCTAGTAACGCTGTGTGTTCCCCTGCATCTTCTTTAAAAGTCGTAGGGCACCGTGGCCCAGATTCACTAGCGGATGAGGATGGCAGGTTGCTGCCACTGCTTCTGCCCTCCTCTTGTGAAGCCATACTCACATTCCCAGGCGAAATGCTTCCAGGGATAGACTCAGGAGTGGGCAGCTCCTGAACATCCTCAGGTTCTGCTCCCTTGAAAATCCAAACAGAAGAAAATACCTTTTCTAAGTAACTCCATCAGCACTTGTCTGTCCTCTTGTTTATAATGCATGTCAAAACATCACTGACATTTGAACACTGAATATAGCAAAAGTGAACAGGCTTATGGACAACAGAATGCTTCACACTATATTCTGGCTTTCTTATAACAAAACAAAAAAACAACTTGGTCCTCAAATCCTGGCTCCTTCCTTGTAGACGGGGTGTCTCAGCTTTCCCAGCTATAGTTTTCCTCATGCTTCCCTCCCTTAAATAAAATAATGAAAGGACGGCCAGAGGTTCCACGGCATCAATACACTAAGTCCTGTATCTGGGGGAATATCCAGACATTTCTGAGTAATAACAGAGTCAGAGCTGCATGTGAACAGGTGACACTGCTGGAAGGTGACTTACTAAATAAGGGTTACCACAGCCTGATGTGATTGCCTGGCTCACAGGGTACTCCACTTCTCTCCTCTGGGTTCTCAGGACACCACTGGCCTGCTTCACCTGTGTCCAGAACCACTCCTCCTTCATCGGTAACTAAACACCCTCGACACCCAGCACTGAGCATTCCCACTCACTCTGACTCCCAACACACCAAGCAACAAATTCTGTTGCTGTTGTGTTACCACAAGGCCAAATTCCTGCTGAACACCACCCCAAGCTGTTTATCTAAAAACCTTACTAACCTGGAGGTCTCCCATCCTACAGGTCACCCCTGGGGACACATGATCAATCAGCAGTATACTGAGGTGCTGGTAAAATCCTTTAACACCCAGCTCAGTGGCCCCAATAAAATGCACTCCCTCCATTTTCTCACTACTTGCTCAGTGCTCCAGCCAGTACCTCAGACATTCCTCTCTTGTCATGTCTGTGTACTGATCCCCACCAGTCCCAAGAGCCCTCCAGCAGAGGGGCTGTCTTATCCATCTTTGTCTCCCAACAGCCAAGGTCAGTTCTAACACCTAAATGGCATTCCTTTGATCAGTGCATGTTGAATGAATGAAAGTGACAAATAGCATGGAGCAAACCAAAGGATGGTTATTAAAGTCTGTGTTATGGGCCATGGGTGACTCTCACGTAATTATGAAAAGATAGAGAACTAGACACCACAAGAAAGCATGCCATGGCTATTGAAAATATCCAAGGCAAGAGGAGTTGATGGGTCTAAAGAAAATGGCATACCACGTAAAGATTAAAACATTAAAAGACAAGTGAATTATTTCATTAGCATTGAAGTTACTATAGGTTTCTACCCTTGAAAAACTAAATTAGGCATTCTGGGGACAAAAGTCTAGCTTTCGGAAATTAACATTCTAAGAAAGCAGCTTAACTATGCAAAATAAAGACTCTTGATTTTTAATACATGAAATATACATGGAGCATTGCTTCCCAAATCAAAACTCATGTGGATCAAAGTCTCTACAGTAAGGTCAGTGAAATTCCCTCATATGAACGTCCAGAAATGAAAAGTAAGTTTAAAATTACTGACTAATGAAGAGAATAACCTCGCAAGAGTTTCAGAGTGTACCTAATGAAAGAAGATAATTCTATGACTGCCAAGAAAATCATCTGTCAAACTCCCTGTGTTCTACCACTTAAAATCCTGAACCAGGAAGGTTCAGTCTCTCACTAAGCTACAGTTTCTGGAGCAAAGAGAACAAAAGCCAAGCCCATCAAGGAGGCATGTCATGCCATGCTGAAGAAAGCTACAATGATTTTAAAAAACCCCTAAGTGAACTTTAGAAATTATGGAAGCAACACAAATTTTCAGGAGATCAAAGCAGGATGAGGTTCTACTAAAGCAGTTCTTGGTTGCTGGCCTTCCCCTTCCTGGGTACCTAGAGAGAGGTTATTCTGGGACTCATGTGAGACACAGAGCATTTCGAGGTAGTTACTAAGGAGAGGTTTCTTCAGTGTCTTCTGAAGATTCTGTAAGCTAGATGAGAGGAAGTTTTGGGCAGACCTGTTGCCCCAGAGGTAACAGTCTTGTTTCACAGGTCAGTTCTTTAGTGACAGCACTACTGATGCTCACGTTGCTATCTGGCTTTAAGTTGCATAAAACAATCATGCCTGGAATCCTAGGCTGAGAGGAGGATCATAAGCCAGCCTGGGAAACTAATAAGACCTCATTTCAAAATAAAAATAATAAAAGGAGCTAGAGGTGTAGCTCAGAAGTAGAGTGCTTGTCTAGCATGAGCAAAGCCCTGGGTTCAATCCCCAGTACTAAAAAAAAAACTATTATCTTTGTAGTTCCTGTTGTATAATAAACTCTACCAAAAAAAAAAAAAAAAAACTCTAAAACTATGTTAGGAACAAGAAAAAAATCAATATTCAAACTATTTTTTCAAAGATCTTTATCTAAAAATCTTATGAGAGTATTTTCAGACATTGATATATTTTATGGAGACTCTAAAACCAATAAGAAATAACAATCTAGAAAAATCACTTTTTCCTCTATATCATTCTCTTTGGGTTGAGTAGTAGTTAAGAATGCGGACTCAGAATTAAGCAAGCTCCTGTTTGAAAGCTAATCCCGCTAACTACCTGTGCAACCTCAGATATTCAGCTTCTCTAAGCATGGGTTTCTAACTAGTAGGACAGGGAAGCTAACAGTTGTGGGAGTAAACACTGTAATGTATTTAAGGCCTCTAGCAAGCACACGGCTGGCTGTTATAATCTCTTTCATTTTGCCCTCATGTATTCTGAGACCATCTACATATCACAAACTGATGGACCAAATTCAAAGCAGAACAATGTACCCAGTCTTATTTAATTTTGAGATCCAGGAATAAGGGAGAATTGATATGAAGAAGTGTTTTTTGACTAGTTTCCTCATGTAAAATGTGCACTTAAGCCAGAAAAGTTAGAAGGTTCCTTCCATTTGAAACATCCTACAATTCTTATGATATAAAATTGACTACCATAAACATTTTGCAGTGTAGTATACCAAGATATTTTGGTCTACATAATTAGAAACTTTCTGGGAAACATCCTGGCCTATTATTATACCATGAATTGAGTTCATTAATTTTTTGATCACTTTAAGAATTTGTTTTTAATAAAGAAGAAAACTTCAAAGAACCACAAGGATGTAAGAAGGAGCTTGTCTGTTCCTCTTGTCTCTGGTCAATAATGAAATCTAATCACTCAGAAAGAACTGGGGAAGAGATTGAATATAAACAAAAATGTAACAAACCCAATATCCCAGGGCTTTGATGACATCAAGTTTACACATTGGACATGTTCGGTGATCCAAAAGCCATGGGTCAATGCATATTCTATGAAAAATATGCCTAAAAAAATTAAGTTTGTGTTAATGTTTTAAAATAAATGTTTATATATCTTATAAAGGAAATAAGACATTTTATCAACTCATCCCCTCAGTACAAGTTAGCCAATGTCAAGTCAACATTTTAGAGTAGTTGTTTTCCTAAATTATTAGCTAATCTATTTTCTACTTACAACAGAATTTGGGACTTCCAGTAAAATATTCCCTTCACTCCACAAAAATAGCATGGTTTATTTCCATCTCATGCTAGGTTTTACACATTTCTATGTGCTTGAGTAAATTACTTGCAAACCTTTTGGAAACAAACGTGGCTTAAGTAAGCTAACACTAATAAATTGAATAATATTATATGGGTTCTTAAAAATATTCAAATGGAAGTATAGCAAAATATTAACAAGTCATCTTTGGGTGGCAGGCTTAGAAAACATTTTTTTCTCTTTCATATTTTTATAACATTCTACATTTTTCTATAATGAGCACCTATCACTATCAGAATTTTTAAAGGGCATATGCATTTTCTTCTTTAATGACCTGCTATTGTTTCCCTAGCTGTTTCCTCCCATGTGATGGATTAGCCTATTTTCTATGCATGAGGAAGACAGGGCATCGAGTATGGGCTTTGGAGTCAAACAGACAGGGATCAAATACCAGATCTGCAACTCGACAGCCTTGACCCTGGACAAGGATCCTGCCCTCCCTCTTTGCACCTACAGGACAGGCTACTCTGAGAGGCACATGCAACGTGAGTACAACGTGCTGGGCACAGCATATGTCAGGTAAAAGGTTCATTATTATTGTCATTTGAAGAATTTCTCTTCAAAGAGAAATCCCCCAAGTCAGTTGAAAGTAACAGTTCTTAATTATATCATAGTCTAGTTCGCCTAGCCTTTTGACCTTCCATCTGCAAACTAAAAACTGACAGACCCAAGGGAATAATTTTTACAAAAAAAAATTATTGGGAATGTGTTATATAAATCACAGGAGAAAATTGGGGAGTAAGTAAAAATACCAATGGGGAGACCAAGAAATGTACATGTCTGTATTTGAAGGTCAAGTACAAACCCCAACTAAGCCATCAGTGTACGTCCTTAACCAATCCACAGTAAAAACTCTTTTCTACTTTAATGATGTTCTATAGGACATTATCAACCTATACTGATCCCAATTCATTAGGTACCCACATCTACTTTTAGTCAGGAAACTTACTTTGTTATTCTGATACTCATTCCATTATTTCCTTCACAGAACTATCAAGAACTTAATCTACCCTGAAGTACTTGAATATATACTAAAAATGCTTTGCAAACAAAGCAAAATGCAAATATATTAATTTATGATGCCTTCTAAAAGGTGTACAACCGCCGGGCGCGGTGGCGCACACCTGTAATCCCAGCACTTGGGAGGCTGAGGCAGGAGGATCGCGAGTTCAAAGCCAGCCTCAGCAACTTAGCGAGGCCCGAACCAACTCAGTGAGACCCTGTCTCTAAATAAAATACAAAATAGGGCTGGGGATGTGGCTCAGTGGCCCAGTGTCCCTGAGTTCAATCCCTGGTTCCAAAAAAAATAAAAAATAAAAGGTGTACAACCGACATTTATCTGACTTAAAACATATAATTTCTGTATATAAAATAAACCCTTCTGCTAACAAAGTTAATTCTTTTAAAAATTATCAATTAAAGTAGCCTGTTATTATAAAAAGGAAATCACAACTTACTGTTGCTAAAACTGAACTTGAACAAAACTAAGTTACTGTAACCCAAGTAAAGGGAGGAATATTTATTTTTCATAACCTCAAACAGACCTCAAACTCAGGGTGCAAACAGCAAACCATTGCCCTCCCCCATCTGCTTCCTGCTGTCTGTTTTGGGCCCTCTCCCTTGGGTCCTTCATTTTTTTGCTTCAACTTTCTTGCTCCAATTTTCAGCATACTTTGCTAAGTACATAATGTAATTCCCAGCATGCTAATGAATACCTGCTTATGAGACTTAAAGCTCACCTATGACAAAGATGTATAATGGGTCTAATAGTCATGGAAGTGTCCTAAGCAAAGCAATTTTAAAGAGCCTTGAAGACAGTATGAAAACCTATGCTTCACTTTCAAAAGATGAGATGATTGAAGATAGCAAGATCTTCATACCATAAAGGACATGGGACTTTTGTCAGGATACTGAAATTCGTCAAGCAATTGTTAATATCTCAGTAGGTAAAAATAACATACTTGCATGGCAGAATTCTGATAATGTCCTTTACTTTAAAATTTTCAATACACACTGCACAATTCTCAGCATCAACATCAATTCCCTGTAAAAAAAAGAGAGTTTACTTTATTCTTGGCATACAGCACATCCTTGGCAAATGCACTACATATTGACTAAAACAATGATGGATTCTATTTTACATTGGGATAACATGAAACTAAAATGCAGATGATTATATTTGGTATTTACTTCTTACCACTATCATGAGGTTATCTAAGGAATAAGGTTGAAAAGGAGAAAATTGTACTGTCTTCCTCCAGAAGAATATGGGAAAAATTATTTGCCACTGGTGTTGGCAGTGGTTTTGGATAGGACAAAAAATGTACAATAATGATGTGATTAATCAGACACAGCAGTATTTAAATACTAAGCTAGGGGTTGGTTTTTTTTTTTTAAAGTATTCACTTTTTAAGGGAAGTGGGAATGCAAATGCCTGCAATATTATAAAATAAATCATTTTTCAAACATAAAACTTGAAATTTAATGAAGAGAATAAATATCCAGGAAACTACTACTTTCCTGGAATCATTAAAAAGAAATTTACAAATGCTAAAAAGACAGTTATAACCTGCAGATGAGAAAATGAAAATGGCTATGCATCTGAAAATATCCACCTCACTAGTGCTAAAAGAATTACAAATTAGAATAAGTCATCATTTTTCATATAATGAATTAACAAAAATACAAAGAAACAAAAACTGCTGGAGAGGAAACAGTATTGAGACAAAATTTCCACTTCTAAGAATTTATGGGTCACAAACCTTTTTGGTGGTGTGAGCCCTCTCCACTTCTCTGAGTACCCCTGGATCCACCCACCTGGTCCTATCCCATCAAACCAAGCAGTTAGGGCCAGAGTGGTCACTGTCCCAAGACAGAATGGAATTCTGGGACAGGGATTCAAGAACTCAACATCTGCATGTGGCTGCAAAGTTTGTTTTATGAAATATGGCTACAACATCCCTATATAATTACTTAAAAATACATTTAGCTAATATGCCACTTATGAACAAGGAAGCAGTTAAAAACTGAATTTTGTATGTAGATGTTATGAAGACTGTATTAAAATCGAGTTTATAACATTTTAAATTATATATTACAATAGAAGTAAATATTGTCACTTATTTATCACATGCCATTCAAGAATAATGAAACGATTTTAATAATTTTTAAAAATATGTACCTTTTCTTGGCTTGTTTTTTGCAATGCTGGGGATCAAACCCAGGGCCTTACTAAGCATGTGCTCTACCACTGAACTACATCCTCAGCCCTGAAATAATTTTTTAAAGTACTTAATAATGGCATTAAACTTTATGTATTACTATTAGTAGGTCCACACAAAAGAAAAACTAAAAAAAAAAGAGTCAGTATCCAAAACCAGGTTGTAGACTGCACCTAGACTGCAAAAAATACATTGTTCTATATGTTTAAAATGCAAAATCACTATAAAATCCATGTATCTACATAACTCGTGGAACCCTGGTGGACCTTCTTTTTTTTTACTATTACTTTGACAACTTACAAAAAACAGTCCCTATAAATATATTTTCAAAAATGTGCATGATAGGAAGAAGATAACATAAATCTGCTTATGTTCTCAAAGACTTGATTCCATTAATTACGCATATGAATCTATGTCTTCTCATATGTAAGACCAGTGGTTCTTAAAGAGAGCAGAAAGCATGCATGTTCCCAGAGGAACATAAAACCATATGCTTGTCAAGTAACTAGTTATGTAGAATGTGTTCAGAATCTGTCATAGGCATTAACTGAAAATCTCTCCCAAGGACCTTCAGTGATCTGTAAATCACACACCAATCTTTTATTTATTTATTTATTTTTGGGTATTAAGGATTGAACTCAGGGGCACTCAACCACTGAGCCACATCCCCAGCCCTATTTTGTATTTTATTTAGAGACAGGGTCTCACTGAGATGCTTAGGGCCTCACTAAGTTGCTGAGGCTGGCTTTGAACTCGCGATCCTCCTGCCTCAGGCTCCCAAGTGCTGGGATTACAGGCATGGTGCGCCACCACGCCCGGCACACACCAATCTTAAGCCATGAGAGTGTTTTTTTTTTTTTTTAATTTCTTTTTTACTTTTTCTGTTCAGAACATTTATACAGAAAGAAATCAGTACTTTGTAACAAACTATTAAGATTCAAATGCACTGCAATGTAAGTTATACTCAGGAAAGAATAGAAGCCACCAATATAATTATTAGAGTACCTTAATACTAAATATGTCACATAAACCATTAATAACAGATTTCAAAATTTTTTAACTCTATAATTTAATGTGTTATTTTTGTTTTATTCATCCTTTGAGTAGGGCAGAGGAAGAAATATGGGCCATAAATGCAGTTTCCATTCCTTTTACGGGGTGGGGAATAGAAACTAGAGGGTGAAGAAGATTAAGTTTCAAACAACAGAACTACTGAACCAATTCCACAACTAAAGTCAAGAACAGTTAGTAACATTTCAAAGCACTAAAAAGGGACCATTAACAGCATAAATACTACTACCGCATTAGCAAGTTTTCGTCTTAGGCAATCTTCTATTTAGTTCTAGATTCAGGATTTGTCCTATTCCAAAAATGCTTTAAATCTCTGATATGATTCTGAATCTTTAAAGTCTTAGCCAAAAAAAAAAAAGTTGCTTTTTAAATTAATTTTAAAGATACCTTTTTTTCCCCCCTTTTCCACAAATATCAAGTATGTTTTTCCTGTACTTGGGGGAATCAGAGAGAATGGACATGGAGTCTCAAATTTAACAGAAATGAATTTAAGGAATCATGGTCTATGGTATGAACTTCAAGTTCTACAGCTCCTTTACAGTCACTCTGATCTGTCCAACAGCACATTCTAAGATGAGAGGTACCTCAGTGCTGTCCAACATGGCAGCTCTTGTCAACGTGGCTGCTGAGCCCTTGAAATGTAGCTAGTGTGACTAGGGACATAATTTTAAATTTAATTTAATTCACTTAAATTTAAATGGCTGTATGTGACTAGGGGCTACCCCACTGAAGAGCACAAATCTGGAATGTTCTTCAACTATGACATTTCTGCTAATTATGTTACAATAAACATATACATGAAAGTTACCACTAACTCAAACTCACCAAAGCTCACAGGCTCAATACCATGAATTAACAGACTGGAAGGGAAGTATTTCTCAAGACATAAACACATTCTCTAGTCAAAACCATGAAACAAAACAGAAATAAGCTATAAAAATATTACCTTTTCTCCATGCTTTACAGTATGAAGTGGAAGCTGGCCAATAACTTTCTTAGTCTCCTTTCTATGGCTCTTGAGGAGGAAAATATTGTTATTATTATTATTATTGAAAATTTCAAGTCACTATTTTAGAAAAAATATTATATGCAAGCATATAGAAAAAAATTTAATTAAAAAGCAAAGTTAAGTAACTACAATAAAAATAAAAATACCTCCACCACCATTTAATATTAGTCTTAATATATATAACAGCCATTATAACTTAAGAGCTATTTAACAAAACTGATTTTCAATTCTATGTCTGAAGAAGAAATCAACTTAGTGTGTCTGTGTATAGTGCTGGGTATGGAACCCAGGGCCTCACACATGCTAAACTTACGTGCTCTACCACTGAGCTATACCTTTAGCCACAAGAAACCAATTCCTATGTTTAAATATCCACAAGAAAGAAATAGGCTGAGGATGGGGGTACCATATGCTCACTCTGTCAAGCCCTCCTTCCCACTTTTGGAACTAGGGATTGAACACAGGGGTGCTTAACCATTGAGTTACATCCCCAGCCCTTTTTATTTTTTATTTTCAGAGAGGGTCTTGCTAAGTTGTTCAGGCTAGCTTTGAACTTGCAATTCTCCTGCCTTGGCCTCCCAAGCCACTGGGATTACAGGTTTGCACCACCACACCCAGCATTAAGGGCCCTACAAAGAGCCCTTTCTATGTCATCAGACAGGAAGGCCAACTTCGCAAAGGCACAGATTCCGCCACTGGAAGCCTCCGGCTCTTCAACAGCTCTCCTCTCTGCTGTTACTAAGACTGGGGTCTCTCTGAAGGGAAATGGCTCGACAGCTGTTTCACAGTGAAGACACATGCTCCTTCTCTGCCTTTAGGTCAGGTCAGAGACCCAGGGTTATGAGGGCAGGTTTACTCTGTCTGGTACCTTTTTGTCATTGCTCTCTGTCTGGAAAAGGACAGAGGACATGTGCAGGAACTGAATGTGCAAAAAGTGACCCAAACTTAAAAGTTTTTAATTTTCCACAAGATAGAAAATTTAATGCATTCTAATTAGAAAGTTAGTTTCAAAAAGTCATATGAGCACTTAAATAGTATGACTGAAAGGAAATTAAGAATAAGATCAAATATAACTTCAAGCAATATATACAAGATGTATTTATGAACTATCTTTTCAAAAGCAAAATTAAAATTATCCATAATTACCTGACTTCCAAACTGTGAGCCAGTATACAGAAAACGTTGTATATAGTAAAATATTAGCCAGGCTAAGGAGATAATCATCATAGTGATGAAGGCAATGGCCACAAACACCACAGACTGACCGCTGATGAACTCCTGCACATGACGGGTGCCAATCCTTATGGTCATCTTTACTGGAATTCCTTTTTGCACCAGATCTAAAATTTCTCTTCCTTTTGGATAGCTAACCATAATGACCACTATATTTCCTGTTCCTGGAGGAAGGAACAAAGAAATCAACATAAAGAACACAAAATAAGTCAAAAGGAAAGCTATGTTCATTAACACACACATTTGAAAACTTCAAAAAAACTGAAAAATTTTCAAGGAAATCACTAGTTACCAAAACTGATACCAAAAGAGAAAAGAGACTGATCACATGAGGAAAAGTAGAATAAACCATCAAGAAGTACCCTCCCAAAAGCCTTTCATTTTCACAGGTGACATTTATACCACCAAAGCTTTAAAGAAGAAGTACTGTCAACAATATTTAAATTGTTCCACAGATGACTAGAAGGATGAAAGAAAGTTGTAAAATTATTTCTAAGACTACAAAACCAAACACACTAATAAAAAGCAAAAGAATCAGAGTGACTAATTTTACTTTCAAATATTAATACATAATACCTGAAACACACCAACTAAAATCAGGGAGGCAATCTGAGAATTTCACTACGATCACTATT
>JAJEJO010000704.1:1087502-1114064 GCA_020662805.1 Glaucomys volans | reverse complement strand
TTTTTTTTTTTTTTTTTTTTTTTTGTGGTGCTGGGGATTGAACCCAGGGCCTTATGCTTGCGAGGCAGGCACTCTACTAACTGAGCTTTATCCCCAGTCCTGGATCAAACTTTTTAAACAGTCTTTAAAGTAAGTAAAACGGTTTGGGAGTAGCATATGAAGACACCTACAGAATGCAGAGAATAAAAGATGAGAAATAAAAGAATTCAGTGTATGGTGAAAGCAGAATTCTAATTCAATGGGTAAAAAGGATATATTTAAATCATGTGGGGCAAATGAGTACCATCTGGGCAAAAAGTTGTAAGCTTTTTTTTTCACAACTTATGCCAAAGTAAATTCCAACTAAATCAAGAATTTAAATGTGTTTAAAAATAGACACACACACACACACACACACACAGCCCAGAAGAAAGAGGGGAATTAAAAAACAAATTTCCTAGCCAGGTGTGGTGGTACAGTTCTGTAATCCTAGGTACCTGGGAGGCTGAGGCAGGAGGATCACAAGTTCAAGACCAACCTGCACAACTCAGAGAGATACTGTCTCATAATTTTAAAAAACTGTTAAAAATGGACTAGGAATATGGTTCAGTGGCAAAGCATTTGCCTACCATAGTTAGGGCCCTGGGTTCCATCCCCAATACTGCAAAACAAACAAATTTCCTGTAAGAAAAAGGGCAATAGAAAAATAATGGAAGTCAGTTTTCAGTAAAGAAAATACAGATGGTTTTTAAAAGCTGCAGCCTCAATCTACCAACGCAGGGCTACCCCGGCCACCTCCACCTTGGGACACTGCAGCTGCCACCATAGCCCCCTCAATGTGGTATCCTCCACTGTGGGTCACTAGACAGGGCCCAGAGGCAGCTGCCTGCTGAAGAACAGCCCACCATAGCACTGCATCTCCAAACAGACCACCCAAGGCCACTGCATGGCCCTCTCTCACTACCCTATCTCTAAAAGAGGTCGCTTCCACCTTGGGACATCTCTTGCCCCCATCTTGGGTTACCTTCACTGCATCCATTGCCATCTTCAGTTGGGGCAGTTTCCATCTTGGGACACCAGCAGGGCCTGGAAGCCCATCAAGGTACCTATAGGTTTGCCACCACGGCCATCACCACCAACTAGGGGCATGGCTGCTTTCATCTACAGACAATAGCCAGGACCTGGAAGACCATCACCAAGGTCCCTGCAGGTTTTGTTACACCTGAGGTCTCCCTGCTAGGTGTGCTAATAGCCACCATCTTGCTGCAGAGGCAGCAGAGAGTCTGGTGCAGGGTTGGTAGGCTGGAAGAGGGCGTAAGGGCATCTCGAACCCAGCTCACCCTGTCAAACAGCCCATCAACCACTGGGTTCCCATGGCCAATTCAGGTGCACTTGCTGGGACCCAATGCCAACTTGGTCCCTGACTCACTCCCCAAACTGGCATCTACCCATCACCTAGTCCCACCAGTTTGGCAATCAACAGGGCCCTCTGGCTCCCCAATCCCCAGTCCCCCAACACCCCCACTCCCTACTCACCAACCCAGCCCAGCACTTGCAGCTATGTGGCTAGCCCGCAGCTCTCAACGCCTGGTCCTGATCTGCCTGATACAGAACAGCTCTCCACAACAGGCACACAAGTCCCAGCATTCAGCCCTTAGGACCTCTAGAGAGAGAGATTCCTGATTGGGAAGTCAAAAGAGTGGGAGGGATAGTTTAGAGACTAAATTCAGAGACCAGAAATTGTGGGGTCCACAGTGATAAGGGGCTAAGACCATGCTCCTATATTATACGAATGGACACCAAAGGAGACTCCTGGGGTGCAGTCTTCCAATGGGGACTGGCAATTGTTATACCCCACCTCCAGAAGTTATACCTCCAAGACTAACTCTCCCACCCCAGTAACCTTCACCATCCTGCGGGTGGAGATATCAGCAAACACCAGATAACCCCACCTATCAGATAAGAAGGGAAGCAGAGAAGATAATAGCAATTATTCAAACAGAAACAATTATTCAATTTTCCTGAGTGATTTTCTTTTTTTCTTTTCCAGCTCTCACATTCCCAAAATTTTTGAAATCAAGTACTTTTCATGAATCAGGCTACTGAGGCCTGAGACGTCTGAAAAGTATATTAGAGTTTTGCTGTATATTCTTTTATTTTTACATTTTTTCTTTCTTTTTCTCTCTATATATATGTTTTCGTCTCACCTGTTTCCCCAGAATCTCTTTCTTTCTTTTCTCCTAACAGCCAACTTCTTTTGATTCCTCTTTCACTCTTCCTATGATATAATACCTCTATATTCTCACCTCATACCTCATAAACATCATATCATACACCCCCCAGTTCTCTCTCTCTGTGCACCATTAGAAACTGTAGACCCTTTTGCAAACCTACTGTTTATACTGTAGATAATAATTAAAGACATCATTTCTGTTTATTAGGACAAAACTGTAAACATCTTAACTGGAGCTATTTGGTTTAAGACTACATGTTTACATTGGGTGCTGTTAATATTGACCTCCCCCTTACAGGTGAGGTATTGGAAACTTGAAGGGACACTATAAGTCTATAGGGTAGAAACTGTAATATCTCAGATCCACACTGCAAGAGGGGAACACACACAAACAACACGAAAAAACACAGGAAGAAAGGGCCCCAATCAAACCAAGATGCTACAATAATAGAATCCATTGACAGTGCATAAGAAATGTTAGAGGAGTTCAGAATGTACACAGTTAAAATGATCTATGAGGTAAAGAATGATATAAGAGAGCAAATGCAGGCAGTGAAAGATCACTTCAATAAAGAGAAAAGAGAAGACACAGAGACAAACCCACATAAAAACAGTTATCTTATACTAGACAAAGGCACCAAAAACACTCACTGGAGAAAAGACAGGCTATTCAACAAAAGGAGCTGGGAAAAATGGAAAGCTAATGTAACAAAATGAAATTAAACCCCTCTCACCTTGCACAGAACTCAAAGTAAATCAAAGACTTAAGCACTAGAACAGAGACCCTGCACCTAACAGAAGAAAAAGTAGGCCCAAATCTTCATCATGTCAGTTCAGGACCTGACTTCCTTATTAACAAGACACCTAAAGCACAAGATTAAATCAAGAATCAATAAATGGGATGGATTCAAACTAAAAAGCTTCTTCTCAGTAAAGGAAACAATCAAGTGAAGAGAGAGCCTACAGATTGGGAGAAAATCTTTACTACAGGCACATCAAACAGAGCACTAATCTCCCAGATATACAAAGAACTCAAAAAACTTAACACCAAAAAAACAAATAACCCAATGAATAAATGGGCTAAGGAACTGAGTAGACAGTTCACAGAAGATAATACAATCGATCAACAAATATTTGAAAAAATGTTCAACATTTCTAGCAATTAGAGAAATGTTAATCAAAACTAAGATTTCATCTCACTCCAATCAGAATGGTAATTATTAAGAATACAACCAACAGTAAGTATTGGTGAGGATGTGGGGGAAAAGGGACACTCATACATTGCTGGTGGGAATGCAAATTGGTGCAACCACTATGAAAAGCAGTATGGAGATTCTTCAGGAAACTTGGAATGGAACTACCATTTGACCCAGCCATCCTACTCAGTATATACTAAAGGACTTAAAATCAGCACACTACAGTGATACAACCACATCAATGTTTATAGGAGTTCAACCCAACAGCTAAACTATGGAACCAACCTAGGCATCTTTCAACAGAAGAATGGATGAAGAAAGCGTGACATATATACACAATGGAATATTACTCAGCCTTAAAGAGAATGAAATTGTGACATTTGCAGGTAAATGGATGGAGGTGGAGAGTATGCTAAGCAAAATGAGCCAAACCCAAAAAAACCAAAGACCCAATGTTTTCTCTGATATGCAGATGCTAATTCACAATAAGGAGCAGGGGCAGCTAGGAAAGAATAGAGTTATTTTAGATTAGGTAGAGGGGAGTGAAAAGAGGGGAAGGGGTACAGGGGTAGGAAGGATAGAAAAGTGAAACAGACATTATTATCTCTCGTACATATATGACTACATGACCAATGTGATCCTACAATATGTACAAACAGAAATGAGAACTTATAATCCATTTATGTATGATTTATCAAAATGCATAAATGTATTCTGTCATCTATAACTAATTAGAACAAACGAAAATTTAAAAATAAATAACCATCAAAATAAAAAATAAAGAGACATTCTGGAAAAAAACAAAACAAAACAGAAATCCTTGAAAAGAATGAAACAATAAACCAAATGAAAAAGTTAATAGAAAGCATCATCAACAGACTAGATCACTTAGAAGACAGACCTCAGGCAATGAAGACAAAATACATAATCTCGAAAATAAAGCTGACCACACAGTGAAGATGGTAAGAAACTATGAATAGAACCTCCAAGAATTATGGGATAACATAAAAAAAATTTAAGATTTATTGGGACAGAGAACTGCACAGAGACACAAACCAAAGGAATGCACTAGCTTCTCAATGAAATAGTATCAGAAAATTTCCCAAACCTGAAGAATGAAATAGAAAATCAAATACAAGAAGCTTAGAGGACACCAAATGTACAGAATTACAACAGATCCACACCAAGATACATTAAAATGAAAATGCCTAGGGAATAAGGATAGAATTTTAAAGGTCCCAAGATAAAATTATCAGATTACATACAGGAGGAAACCAATTTAGATCTCAGCAGATTTCTCAACCCAGACTCTCAATGCCAGGAGGTCCAGGAATAACATATATCAAGCTCTGAAAGAAAATGAATGCCAACTGAAAATCTTATATCCAGCAAAATTAAGCTTCAGATTTGATGACAAAATAAAAACCTCCATGATAAACAAAAGTTAAAAGAATTTAACAATTAGAACACCTGCACTACAGAATATTCTCAGCAAAATATTCCACGAGGAAATGAAAAAACAATGAAAATCAGCAAAGGGAAGAACTACACTAAAGGAAAAGTCAATCAAAGGAGAAACCAAGTCAAGTTAAAAACCAAAAATAAACCAAAATGGGATTATAAATCATATCTCAATAATAAATCTGAATGTTAATGGCCTAAACTCATCAATTGAAAGACAGACTGGCAGTCTGGATTATAATAAAAGACTCAGCAATATGCTGCCTTCAAGAGATTCATCTCATAGGAAAAGACATCCACAGACTGAAGGTGAAAGGATGGGAAAAAACATGTCACTCACACGGACTGCATAAACAAGCAGGGTTTCTATCCTCATATCAGGTAAAGTGGACTTCAAGCCAAAGTTAGTCAGAAGGGATAAAGAAGGACATTTCATATTGCTTACATTCATTTCATACACATCAACAAGACAAACAATCGTAAATTTTTATGTCCCAAACAATGGAGCATCTACAATAGAGACCGGAACACAATAATACTGGGTGACTTTAACACACCTCTCACCACTGGATAGATCTTCCAAACAAAAACTAAACAAAGAAACTATAGAACTCAATAATACAATCAATAATTTAGACTTAACAGACATTATATAGAATATTTCATCCATCAATGAGTGAATACACTTTTTTCTCAGCAGCACAGGGATCCTTCTCTAAAACAGACCATTTGTTATGCCACAAAGCAACTCTCTGCAAATACAGATACTACCCTGAATTGTATCAGATCATAATGGAATGAAATGAGAAATCAACAACAAAATAAAAAATAGAAGCTACTCCAACACCTGGAGACTAAATAATATGCTACTGAATGACCAATGGATAGCAGAAGAAAGAGGAGATAAAAAAAATTCTTAGAGGTAAATGAGAACAATGATACAACATATCAAAATCTCTGGGACACCATGAAAGCAGTGCTACTAGGAAAGTTCAAAATAAAAAGTTAACAAATAAATAACTTAACATTACATCTCAAAGCCTGGAAAAAGGAAAACAAATTAACACCAAAAGTAGAAGATAGGAAATACTTAAAACCACAGCTGAAAACAATGAAATTGAAATAAAAGAAATAATTCAAAAAATTGACTAAATGAAAAGCTGGCTCTTTGATAAAATTAATAAAATTAATAAACTCTTAGCCATATTAACGAAGGAGAGAAAACTCAAATTACTAAAACTCGTGATGAAAAAAGAAATATCAAAACAGATGTTACTGAACTACAGAAGATAATTAGAAGCTATTTTGAAAGTTTATACTCCAATAATACAGAAAATCTCTAAGACATCGACAAATTTCTAGAGACATATGATCTACCAAAACTGAATCAGGACATATGCAATTTAAACAGATCAATTTCAAGCCATGAAATAAAAGACACCATCAAAAGCCTACCAACCAAGAAAAGTCAAGGAACAGATAGATTCTCAGCTGAGTTCTACAAGACCTTCAAAGAAGAATTAATACCAATACTCCTCTCATTATTCCATGAAACAGAAAAGGATGGAACCCTTCCAAACTCATTTGATGAGACTAGTATCATCCTGATACCAAAACCAGACAAAAACCCATCAAGGAAAGAAAACTTCAGACCAATATCCCTGATGAACACACAGGCAAAAATTCCTAAGAAAATTCTGGCAAATCACACACAAAAACATATTAAAGAGATTACCATGATGAAGTGGGGTTCATCCCAGGGATGCAAGGTTGCTTCAACATATAGAAATCAATAAACATAATTCATTACATTAATAGACTTAAAGATATAACCCATATGATCATCTCAATAGATACAGAAAAAGCATTTGACAAAACACAGTACCCCTTAATGTTCAAACAGTAGAAAAGCTAGGGAGAGTAGGAACATACCTCAACATTGTATCTTCACAGAAGATATACAATCAATCAACACATATACAAAAAAATGTTCAACATCTCTAGTAAATAGAGAAATGAAAATCAAAATTAATATTTTATCTCAATCCAGTCAGAATGGCAATTTACAAGAATACAAGCAAAAATAAGTGTTGGTGAGGATGTGGGGAAAACAGTACTCTCATACACTGCTGGTGGGACTGCAAATTGGTGCAACCACTCTGGAAAGCAGTATGGAGATTCCTTCGAAAACTTGGGACAGAACCACCATTTGATCCAGCTATCCTGCTCCTCAGTTTTCTACACAAAGGACTTAAAATCAGCATACTACAGTGACACAGCCACATCAATATTTACAATAGCTAAACTATGGAACAAACCTAGATGTCCTTCAATAGATGAATGGATAAAGAAACTATAGTATATATACACAATGGAATATTAGCCTTAAAGAATGAAATTATGGCATTTGCTGGTAAATGGATGGAGCTGGAGAATATCATGCTAAAAACAGGCCAATCCCCCAAAAAACAAATGTTTTCTCTGATATGTGGATGCTCATCCATAATGGGGGTGGGGTGGGAGGCAA
This sequence comes from Glaucomys volans, assembly GCA_020662805.1. NCBI lineage: Eukaryota > Metazoa > Chordata > Mammalia > Rodentia > Sciuridae > Glaucomys > Glaucomys volans. Next base: position 1,106,668 of record JAJEJO010000704.1, on the reverse strand, counting down.
GGGAAGATTGGAGGAACTTTAGATTGTGCAGAGGGAAGTGAGGCGAGGGGAGGGGGTATGGGAGTGGGGAACATGGTGGAATGAGAGGGACATTATTACCCTATGGACATGTATGACTGCATGCACAAATGGTGTGACTGTGCATTTTGTACAAGTAGGGAAATGAAAAGTTGTACTCCATTTTTGTACAGTGAGTCAAAAAGCATTCTGTTGTCATGCATAACTAATCAAAAACAAAAACAAAAACAGCAGCTTCACTGAGATATAATTCACATGCCATAAAAAAATCATCCTTTTAGTGTGTACAATTCAGTGGTTTCAAGCAGACTAACTAGTTGCACAAGCATTACACTCAATTCCATAATATTTCCATCATTCCCAAAAGAAATGTGTCCATTAGTATTCATACCCAACAAATAGATTTTAAATGCGACCACCATTTGATCCAGTTACTTCTTCCAACAGAAATATATATTACAAAATCCTAGGGTTTGGACCAACACAAACATTAAGTTCTTGTTTAGGGTAAACAATACAAAAATAGGTTAAGGAGATGCCCTGAACATTACTACTGAGATTACTTGGTATAACTTCAAAGTGGTACAAATGGTTTCGTCCACACAAGGACAAGCTTTGCACTAATGTTTCCAAAAATAAAAAATTTTTAAATTTTTAATTTGTTCTAGCCTCAGTTTAAGGTGTTCTTAAAAATAAACCTTTCCTATATCAAAGCCAAGGTAAAAGGGGAGTAAGAATAAGAAATCCTCCATCCAGAATCCCTGGAATAGGGAGGGCTCTAGAAGCCAGTGAGCTAACAAAGTACACTAAGGACAGGGAGTTTGAGAGTATGGGTCCGTGGCGGCTGCTTCTTCCTTTCTATCACTGTATGTCCATCTTAGGTGGCTAGAAAATTGCTGGATCTTCAGACATTTCAGTGGCCTGAGAACAGATTAGCTCCAATGGAGAAGGTTTCTGGGCTTTCTGGTAGGCCTAATTGGCAAAAAACCTCCAGAATCAGACTTCAGAGGGAGTCTTGGTCCAAAGAGGCTCCATGGATCTGATGAGTCTCTGTCCTTAACCCACTTCCAGGATCCATAGTGCTAGGATATGGGCCAAGTAAGGCTACAGAGGAACCAGAAGTATATCTGCCTCTGTGTAAGGGGAAGAATCGGGAGTGCTGCTGATGGTGGACTGGGTAGATGCAGGTTGCTTCTCTTATTTTGTTCTCTCTCTGCTCTGCAACTTCAGCCTGTAGAGTGCTCCTGCCATTTGAAGGCACTTGGTCTTCTGGGTGGTAAGGTCCTGGTGGAACGTGTAGCCACTATCTCTCAGTGATGCATATTGTTCAGAATGCTGAGAGCTTCCCTGATTTGTTTCATGATCACAGATTTCATGATGACATGGGTAGTTCTAGCCTTCACTACCCGGACCCTGTCCACACTGTCAATGGTAATGGCAGGGGACAATTCACAGGCCTCTCCCTCTTATACCTTGGTAAGGTGATGACACTTGCCCTCTGGAATCGCCACTGGCTTCTAGGGGATGCATGCAGGAGTCCTGGGTCTAGGATTCTCAATGACATCATCACAGCTGAATGGCTGGTGGTACATCCTGACGGGTAGGTGCACGTTGCCTACAGGCTCACTAGGCCCCCAAACAAGAACTTCTGGATGTCTTGGAGCCACTGAAAGACTGGGCTTCAAGTGCTTTTACTATATAGGTTGCAGAGCTGAGTTCCTATTATAGTTTAAATGTGAGGTGTCCCCCACAAGCACATGTATGAGATAATCCAAGATGGTTCTGGGGTGAACTGATTGGGTTTTGAGAGCCTTAACCTAACTAGTGCATTAATCCACTCATAGGAATTAACTGGGTGGTAACTGCATGCAGGGAGGGTGTGACTGGAGGAGATGGGTCATTGGGGGATTGCCCTCAGGGTACATATTTTTCCTTATTGAGCAGAACTGATTGTGTCTATCTCTCTCTCTCCCTGCCTCCTGATGCCATGCTCCCAGCTGCCTTCCTCCACCACACACTTCTGCCATGATGTTCTACCTTACCTCAGACCTGGAGCAATCAAGTTGGCCATCTATGGACTGAGACCTCTGAACCAGGAGCTCCAAATAAACTTTTCCTCCTCTAATTGCTCTTTTGGTCAAAGTAGCAAAAAAGTTGACTGAAACAGTTCGCAACACCATAATGAAATCATGTGACAATAATGTTGAGGTACTGATGAGGAATACTGTCCAATTGCTGCAAATTAGCAAAGCTGCTCAGGAGTCTGTCCAGAGGTTCACCCCTTATGCCTCTCCTTTACCTGCTAGTGTTTTCTCCTAAGTTTTTGTTATCACAATTTAAATGTCCATCAAAAAGAAAACTACATAAATTACAGTACACATACACAGGTTAAAGCAGCAGCTCTGTCAATATTAACAATACTCAAGGTAGTCAGAAGTAAAAAAAAGCAACAAGCAAAACCATGGGGACAGCATGCTGCCCTTAAAAATCTCCAAGAAGCAACATGCTCATATCAACACAGACCACCTCTAGAAGGCTACTCAAAAAGTTGGGGCCAAGAATGCCTCTGAGGAGAACGCTGGTGGCTACCAGACAGGGTGGGAGTCTTACTTTGCATAGTAGAAATTCTTCATCATGTTTACATATTACCTATTCAAACAATAACTTCAAAATGCTCATAATGTTCCCTGACATTACACTGAAATCACATTATAATGCTATTTCACTGTACAGGGAAATTTAATCTGTAACACATCAAATATGGATCTCAGCCATTGGGATCTGGTTACTGAAATGCCAGAAGGGCACCCTTCTAAATTGGCTCCTTCCAGGCTCCAGTCTGGAAGGTATCCTGTGACCTGCCCAGGGGCATATAAGTATCCCTCAGCAAGAACTGTGGTTTCCACAGCACTCCTGCAAACTACCATATAATCACGGGTAGACACAATAAGGAGGTAGACATTCCTGCCTTGAGAAAAATAAACATTTAGTAAAGAAAGATGTATATGGAAACAATTACGAGGTTGGGCTGGCTCAAGCCTGTAATCCCACCTACTCAGGAGGCTGAGGCAGGAGGATTCAAGTTCAAGGTCAGCCTGAACAACTTACCAAGACCACTTCTCAAAATAAAAAAGGCAGGCAGTGCAGTTCAGTGGTAAAGTGCTCCTAAGTTCTACCCCACGTGCTGCAAAGCTAGCTAAAAGCATTCTGAATAAAAAAATAATTTGTGGAAACTTTTAAGCACAAACCAAAACAGAAAGAACATTATCATGAACCTGCATGTTCCCATCTCAGTTAAACACTTCAATACAGAAAGCAAAACTCTTTTTATGTTATGATTGATTACAGTTGATAACAACTGCTGGTACCGACAGCATTTTCTTTGTGTGATAATGGGGAGAAAAAAAAAACTTTGATGCACTTTCACATTTACTGATTATTTCACTTGAAGTAGAGAGAGACCATATTATCATTCTGAAGCTGAGGGCTCAGAAAGCTTGAGTTCTTCAATGCCACAACGCCTGAAAAAGTCAGTTCTAAGGGTTTGAAGACTCAGGTCCAAGGTAGTATGCCTTCCCTGTGCCCTATTCACAAGAGAGACAGCTTCAGAGACAGACAGGCCTAGGTTCAAATCTCACTGTTTTCTACACCTGGGGGCCTGGACAAGTTGATCTTCTCTGAGAATGTTTCTTCAGCTATGAAATGAGGATGAGCATGAGTCTACTCTGGGCTGCTGTTTAGTAATAAGCAAGTGGAATAACAAAGAGCTAGTGGAATAATAAAGAGCTATAGAAGAGAGGGGTAATTTTGTCTGGGGTGGAAGAAAATCTTTCCCCAGGAGGTATATTTGAGTTACATCTTCAAGGACAGACAAAAGTTTACTAAGCAAAGGAAAGGAGCTTCTCTAGATCGTGAAACCATCAATTAAATATATATATATATGGATGATGACTTGGTCCAGTAAGGCCTGTGACTAAAATATATGTAAAGGCATTCCATTGAACAGATGAATGAATGGGATGTGGGATTAACCGAGATTAGAAAGGTTGTTGAACACCTAAGATCTGAAGACTGAAAAGTGAGGAAATGGATCTTGACACATGAATACAAGAACATCTTGAGCTGAAAACACCCATACATTCATCTGAAACTTACCTAGGAAATTAATTTTGGTTCACTAAATTAACTTAAATTATTTTTAAAAAAAAAGAAAAGTGCCTAGGATGAGAGCTAACTAGTTTGTTATGCTGTAAATAGATCGGGAAGATTGCTGCCAGGGTTTTCTTCCCCTGTACTGAGACCTGAACCCAGGCTTTACACGTGCTTATCAAGCACTCTACCACTGAGTTATACCCCCAGCCCTTTCTTGAAATTTTATTTTGAGACAGCCTCACTAAGTTCTAGCCCAGGTTGGACCTGAACTTGTGATTCTCCTGCTTTTGCCTCCCAAGTAGCTGAGATTACAAGTGCACAACACTACATCCACCCAGGATCTATTTTAAATTGATGAAACTACACATAGTACATGATCATAAACCTACTTGTTGAATAATAAATACAAAAGACAGCAATTTTTAGCAAGTTAAACTACCCATAATTTAAAATTCTTCTGTGCAAAAATAAAATTATGTTCATTTCATTTTCAAAATTTCTGCATTCTACTTACTACTGGTCAAAAACTAAACAAATTTAAAAATTCTGAGTTGGCCAACAGTCTCAAAAATTCAGCAGTGACACCTGAATCTAGTGTGCCACTTCTTCTCCCAAGGAAGCTATTTAATGTAGATTTCAACATTCTCTTGAAGGAGATGAGAGCTACTGAAATATTTAAAGTAGGAGATTTGATCTCTGGTCTAGAAAACTAACTCAGGCAGCAAGAAATCACATTTTAAAGTTCCAGGAACAGAGTCCTGGGAACTTTCAGGTTTTATTTTTTCCAATAACTTAGCTGCCACACACTCTCCATTTCTTTTCTCCTCTCTGGAGAATTTCCTGGCAAATCACTAAGATTCAGCACAAGTCAACTTGAGGCGGTTCAGCAACAGGCTCCTACCTTTTCAGGTGGCCAATGTTATCAACACCCCTTAAGTATTCCTCTTTTACACACCTATTATAATTTCTTTATAGGTATCTCTCCTCACTAGACAAGTACTACCTGTTCTTTTTTATTAGTTTTTGTAGCCCCAGCTTCAAGCAGAGACAGCCCATCAAAAAATTTAAATGAATCAATCCTCCATGTAAATGAATCAATCCTCCATGACCGTAGTTGCGACAACTTAAGGAGAATTATAGACTCCACAGCAGGGAAAATAGCACACCAAGTAAAAATGTAAACATCTTAGAAATACAAAAGCATTTCACAGGACAGAAATGTCGTCAGGGTGAGTTAGGACTCCAAAATAAATGCAATTCATTTTTGGGTGCTACAGAATTTTAAACAATGTTTTGGACAATTTGCCTTTTTCAAAAATATTTTGGATTTCTTGAATATACTACTCTCATTGAGAACTTTTTTGTGGCTTTCCCAAAAGCATTACCTCATCTCAAACCTTTGGCCTTTTACAATGCTATTCCTGCCACCCAGAAGTCCTGTAGCCCTCTCACCCCTAACATACACCTTCCCTGTCAACTTTCCTTGCCCTTCAAAACTCAACCTTTCTGGGGATCATCCTATTAATCCCACCTTTCCTGAAGCCATAATGTGCCAATTATGTTTTCCTATAACACTAAAATACATCTTAGATTCAAATCTAAATTTGTAGATAACTTGTGAGTATAGGGTTATAGAATTAAGAATTTATTATTCACTCGTGAAAGGCCACACTCTGCCAATACAAATGCACATCTCTCAATGTATGATCACTCTAAAGTCAGGGATTTCTTACACATCTTTGAAACTTCCCTTGCCCTTACCCCAACTCTCTTTCCCCAAACACAGCTCTAAGCCTTGCCAATACTTGGCACTCAGTAAATAACTGTTCAAGGAATGAAACTGCCTTTCTTACAACATCATACCAAGATTCAACTAAAAGAGCATCCTATTTCTTTTCTTTCTTTCAGCCTTTTTTTTTTTTTTTTTTCTTGGTATTGAGTATTGAACCCAGGGGCACTTAACCACCCAGTCACATCCCTACCCCTTTTTTGTACTTTATTTAGAGACAGGGTCTGAGCTGTTTAGGGCCTCGCTAAATTGCTGAGGCTGGCTTTGAACTCTTGATCCTACTCCCTCAGCCTCCGGAGCTATTGAGATTACAGGTGTGTGCCAAGGCACCCAGCCTAGCACCCTATTTCTTAACCCACAATATCTGCAGTAACATCAATACTCTCTAAAAGATTTTGTGTTAACAATTTGACATTTACCAATTTCTACCTATCTTAGTCGGGCTAATTTCTATACCTTTGCAACACTCACGCCCTTACTTTATGGTTCTTAAGTCCCTGTACATATATTTCTGGTCAACTCCAAACCTTACTGTCTAGAAAATTCTATTTATCGCTCCCAATAGACCACAAACTCCCCACGAGTAAGCATGCTTCTTATGCACTGCTGCCTAAGCAGGTACAATACTTCACACAAAATGGCTGTTCAATTTAAGTCTACTAAAGAACTAACTTTGGGCATTAGTTTAACAGTCCTTACTGTTGTTCTGATAGAATATTTTCTTAAAAGTCATCATTTTTGAAAGCCACAAAATTGATTTAAATCTAAAAAAATATTTAGTATTGGTTTTCAGTTAGATAAGCAATGGGTTCAGAACAACTACAGAAATTCTCCCTGACTTGAGACGACTGTCAGTATTCAATTTTACAAGCACCCCACCTCTACTGATTTCATAGAAATCAGTGTTACACTGAATACAGAATGTTTGTGGGTTTTCTTGGCTATAGCTACATTCTGACTAAATACATTTCCTAAATACTTAGGAAACCTAAGTCTAAATGGCCTTCAAGGCTCTACTGTCACCTCTAATTAAACTGGATCCTCTCCACTCACAAAGTCACAAATCCAAGTGGGTCAAGTTCTGTGAGGGTCAGTACTTTCCATTTCTGCAATCACCACTGCAATACTGGCCCTTATAGACCACATGGTAGCCCAACAGTCTGACTGGACTTTTCTTCTTTTCCTCTCTTTAATTCACTGGTCACACTGTTATCAAAGTAATCTCCACTTAAAGTCGGTAGTTCAAAATGTCGGATGATTTTGTCACTCCTCTTCTCCTTGAGCTTCTGGAGACATTTTTGGTTGTTAACACTATAGGAGAAAAAAAGGGGGGGGACTTATAGGGCCAATTTTTAAAATTCTTTGAGTATCAGTTTCCTCATCTGTACAACGGAGTTAAGAATTTACCTTAAAGTGTTGTCAGAAAGATTAAGTGAGTCACTGTATACAGAATGCTGAGCACAATGTCTACACATGGGTGTTTTCACACTTAAAACAACGTACTAATTCTGTTTTGTCTTTTCTTACAAGGGTAGAATGAAGGCTGATAATGGGAACAGAATCCTAATAAGAGGACCTCAAATGAACAATAAAGAGGTGTTTCTCTGAGCCTGAATACATTATATGCTAATAATATAAACAAACCAGGGTGCTGAACCATGGTTAGAACAAGTGCTGTTCACTTGGAAGGATGTCAATGTCATCATCAGAAAATGCAATTAGGAGATTTAGAATGATGAACATCCCATTTAAAATAAGTCTTCATTAAAACTTGTATACATACAAAAGTGTGTACACCCAGCATTGGGGAATCATGGCACACTTTTTTCACTGACAGAACTATTAAACTTGGGTCCACTATGGATAGGATGTATCTGCAAGGTTATGTGAAATCTGGCAGGAACTTTCATAAGCTTATGGTATGCAGCTTGGACACAATGACAAACAGGTAGATCTGTGATCACTAGAGTAACAGCACCAAAGGTGGTGTTTAGCCTCATGTTACCACACAGACATTCTATGCTCATTCCCATCCCCCTTCATCTGTGGTTATCCCTTCCACAAGTGTTCTGGACAAAGCCTTCTTGCCTTATCACAGACCCAACATCTTTAGTCACTTCTCCATCCTGGAATCCTAGTGGATCACTTCCATCCAACTTCCAATACCCCTTACCATCTCCTATCCCACATGCCCTTGCTCCTACAATTTCTGCCAATTTCTTTGCCTCCCCCTAATCTGTAGCCAAGCTTCTTGAAAGAGCTGTCCTAAAGTCTCCACTTTCACCTCTCAACTACCATTCCCAACATTACACTAAATAGGCCAGACTCACTTTTCTGCCCTCATTTTACAGTTAAGTTTTGCATTGTAGGCAAGAAGCCAGAAAGAAAGAAACAAACAAACAAACAAACAAACAGACAGTAGTACAGGAAAAAGAATGTCTGACTCTTAGTAGTCACAGAAACCTTAAAAAAAAAAAAAAAAGGAAGTTCAGAATTAGTCAATCTTGTGATGCCTAAAGCTACAACAGAAATAGGTTTACTCTCTGAGTCCTGGCTATATATCATACAGAAAGAACTCAGTTCTAAGTATTTAGCAAGTTTAAGATTCAAACTACCCTAACTGCCTGAAGATGCAACCTGTTGCCCTGGGAAAGTGCAAGACCAGTACCCAAGCAAAGAGCAGGGTCTTTTCTCCAATTAAGAGTAACTTCTAATATTTCTTCCAAACAAGATTGAACAAATGATTGCTAAATCATATATTTAGCAAATGAGAATACATACAGAACTTAAAGTCCAGACTCTCTGACTCTAGTCCAGATTTTAGGACAAAGATGAGAATACTGACATTTCATGTAAGTGAAGACACCTGGGTGAAAAAATATCAGAGTGAAGGAACAGCACGACCCTAGATTGCACTGGTTAGAGCTTCAATTCCAACCCACGAGACCGATTTTGGGAACAGTGAACGGAAATGGGACTTCCCACTTGGTAGAACCACAACCTTCCTCCTGTAGATTTTCGTTCCTTTACTGCTCCCCCTCCCGAGGGCACCTCCCTCCACCTGAATCACCAAATGAGAAGATCTAATCTTGTGTGCCGCCTTCTCAGCGGCACCGAAGAACCACAGTGGGCAAATCGAGGGGTCCCCTAATACCTTCCAACACCCAGAGACTATCAGAGTCGCGCCCAGGGCCACTTCTTGGCCTGAGGGAAAGGATCCGCCCCAAGGACTTGCAGGCCGCCCACCAAGACTACCGTGCAAAGACCCCCTGCACCTCTCGCGCCCACATGGCTCACCAGAGTGGGACATGGACGCTGTGAGGTTTCCGTAGCGCTCCTCGTTGTAAACCACCACCGCCGAGGCGTTCCTCCGCGCCGCTGCCAGCACCTTGTCCTTGAAGGTGCAGCCTCCGCGCGCCACCAGGGCGACCCACGGCGCAGACCCCTGGCCGCCCGGCGTGGGCACCAAGAAACGCGTGCCGGGCGCGCAGCCCTCGGGGTCTCCTCCCGGCGCGTGCGGGACGCCCACCAGGCCCTGCGCGTCCTCCTTGGGCGAGCTATCGCCGAAGCGGCCGCTCTCCGAGACGCTCCACACGGTCAGGTTCGTCTGCGGGTCCACGTACTCGATGCCCACCACGGCCGAGTACCACTCGAGCGCCCGGCCCCGGGCCCCAGGCGCGCACAAGGCCAAGGCCAGCAGCGCCAGCGCGCCGCGGGTTCGGATCGCAGCCTTAGGCCGCCGCTGCCACGCCATGGCCTTACCGGCGGGCAGCGGAGGAAGAAGCGGGGGCGCGGAGCGTCCGGGCGCGCGCGAAGCCGCCGACCAGCGAAGAGAAACTGCCGCCCGCCCGCGGTGAATCCCGAGTGGAGTGAAGCTGAGGGGGCGGAGCCGCGGCGCACGCGCACCTGGAGGGGCGTGGGAGCGCGGGCGCGGGGCAACCCCGCCTTCTCCTCTCGGGTGGAATGCGCAGGCGCGACGCGCAGAGCACATTCAGAGGCAGGGATGAGTAGGTGAGCGGCCCAGATACGTCCAGGTTCCGGCCGAAGACGTAGAGGGTGTGGCCACTCACGCCACGGCTTGCGCCACTCCCGACCCGCTTGGGTCGGAGCAGAGCTTGTGCAATAGTACGCAGAGCGACCCCGAGTCTGAGGAAGTAACCCGAGTAACGGGAAGCAGGTCAGCGCGCTAGGGACCGCGGTTGTGCAGAATCTCAGGGGATGTCTGAGAAGAGTGGACTGCGCAACGCACAGGACAAAGACTTGCCCTGTCCGAACCACTTAAAAATATATTTTAAAAAGAATCCAGAGTCATGCAGTATTATCCACGTGAATCCCTTTTGTTAGTGATTTTGGTAGTGACTTAAATTAATTCCTTACCATTCTCTCAAGGGTTATTCCCAACAACCCTTTTGGTTATGGTGGTGTCACCTGGACCCAGGGTCCCTAAGAGGTCGGGAAGGGGAAGTGAGTTGCAACTTGGGCCGTGAGGGATGGAGAGATGTATGTATGTATGTATGTATGTATACATGTGTGCACGCACACACACACACACTACCTTCATTTTTTATTTATTTTATGTGGTGCTGAGGATCCAACCCAGTGCCTCACATGTGCCCACTGGGCCACAACCCCAGCCTCTATGAGGGTTCCTGACGCTCGCTGCTGAAAGGATTTCAAGGACAGGTCAGTATAAGACGCAGGTTGATTTTATTAAAAGAAAGTAAGAAGTACACATACTGATAGGGAATAGTGTACAGGGGTCTGGGGATATAGCTCAGTTGGTAGAGTGCCTGCCTTGCAAACACTAAGGCCCTAGAGTTCAATCCCCAGCTATTGCAAAAGAGTAAGTAAACAAAGAATAGAGTCCAGGAGTTAAATGGAACATGCTTGCTTAACCCTGACACGGAGTGCACAATATGTACATACATAGTATGTATTATTCATATGTACATTTGGATTTTAAAAATCTATTATTTTTAGTTCTTTGTTTCTGTGTTAATCACTTGACATGCTAATCATTACCTATTAGGGGTTTGTTGGGGGGATTTGGGGTGTTTTTTGGTTTGTTTTTTGGTTTTGTGTGTATGAGAAAAATCTCAACCTCTCTCTGTGGGGACTCCATGGTTTTGCTTTGTAAGTTTAAACAGGACTACATTTGTGTAACATTGAGAGGTTTTGTGCATTTTATCCCGAATGTGGTACATGTATAGAGTAATCAGATCCTAAAAATATGAATTACAGAAAAATCCTTTCCTTGAGCAACAAATTTGGGGACCTATTTTTCCTTAGGCCCAAGTCAAGAAAGAGGTTACTTAAGGACCTGTGTATAAGGTCTGATAATTGATTTAATAGTGCTGTATGTGAACAAAGTATGTAGATGTGGATTTTAAAACAGTTTAAATATGACCACTCTTTGCTGCATATAACTTATTTTCTGTTTTTCATTGTCTTTTATCCTACCTCAGTATTTTATGTATAATGTGTAAGCTGCCATTTAAATGAGCACCTAAGTTGTATTCAATCAATTAAAAGAAAAATGGGAAAAGAATTTGGAAATAAATACAGGTGATTCAGAGTACATGTAATAAAACTGCAGTAGTTACAAAATCTACTTGTTTTGTAGCATTGAAATGATTCCACACACACTTTCCTCCATGAGGAATATAGGTTTTGGTATAATAAGAACTTGTAGTGTGGGGATGATGGTGTAGTTCAGTGGTAGAGTACTTGAGGTCATAGGTTTGATCCCCAGCATCACCAAAAGAAAAAAGGAGCATATATCTGTTTCCTCCTCTCTTGGAGAACATGAAGAACTTGCAATACTCCCATATGTGAGAACTTAGAGTAAATTCCCCCTCCCCTTGAGAATGTGACATCATACCTAATCAGGCCCCATATGTGAGCTATTAGACATTAGAATACCTATAAGCCTAAAAGTTTGACAGGGATACTTTGAGAGTCATGGCAGGTTACACTGTCAGCTGCTTCTCTGAAGATCCACAGTCATAGGTTATGCAGACCTTTAAACTAAGCTGCCAAGCCAGGCCTGCCCATGCTGGCATTACCCTCAAGTTTGGAGTGTTATCACAGATCTGTGCTGTAATGGTCAAACCAGTTTCTCCTGAGAACCACTTGTATAAAGGTACACCTCAACCTTTAATTAGACTTTACTTTCCTCAGAGGCCTGTTTCCATCCTAATTGAGCACCTAGACTAATAATTATGGAACTCACCCACTATGTGGTTAATATACCCAGGACTATCAAGTACCTTTCCTATGAGGTTTGTTCACATTATTCTCCTTCTCTTTAAGCACTGTGAACCTAAGGAAGAAACTGTTTGTATGGCAGTGAACCATGTGATTTGTGAATTCACACTTGGCTTATCTCGTTTTCACCATGCAAAACACTGCTGCTGCAGGAAAAGAAGTTTAGAGCATTGACTTCTGACTGACTCATCTTCCTTCTTTGTTCAAGGGTCTATAATTACAGGAAATAGGTTGTTTGCACCCACACCACCGTGTTTTACATTGTTAAACCCCCTCACCATTTCTCTTTGTCTTTCTACATGTGCTCTCAGATGCAGAGTGGCCCACAACCCATAAGTTTTCCCTGAAATTGGATCACCTCTCCCATCTGGAAACTAACTGTGGAAGATTGATAGATCCCAGATTTAAGGCCTTACCTTTGTCCAGACCTAGAATAAGAAGGTAAAATATGGTCAGCTAACACAGGCTGGGAACAAGTCTTAGAACCCGCCCCCCAACTTTATGCTCCAGCAAAACAAAATACTTGTAGTTCCCAGAACACAATGTGGTTTTATGTTATGTCTTGCAAATTCATTTCCTTCTTCCTGAAATGACCTCTTACTCCTGGCTCTCTTTCTGGCAAACCCCAACTCAGTCTTCAAGTTTTAACTCCAAAGCTGTTTCTTCTATGAAACCTACATTGGTTAACTATAGGCAAACTTACGTGCTTCTCCTGTTTTCCACATTGCTTGTGTATGATAAGCTTACACGTGAATGTTGTACCAGCATTACTACTTCCCCACCCCATTTTTTTCTCAGAGTACTGTAAATATTTTTTGGTGTGTTATAACTACCAAGTCAGGTTTTTTATTTCTTATAATACTATGTGCTTCATAAGGGCAGGGATTGTGTAGTAGCTGCTTTCATGAACCTACCTCAACTAGCACAATGTTGTGTGTGTAATCAATGTTTTAAATGAGCAAAATGACTCTCTTGTACTATGGCAGAGTTACGGACTCATGATTGGTTATAGGCTTGCTGGTCAGAGAAGTCCCAACAGGCTAACAGAAACAGGTTTTGGAGCTATTGAGTCCTTGGGCCCAGCCCAGTCTCTTGGTTTTTATTCTTTCATTACCAGCTCCAAGCCTCAACTGATTTTCCCTGATCCAGAATTGCCACCACTGTCTCATACCTTCACAACCTTCCTTTTGTGCAGTGACTGCCAAGTGTCACTCAGACTCTTCAATTCCTTTTCCCTAGCACCCCAGAAGAGCTCATAGGCCTTGCCCCCAAGTCTTTGTTTGCTTGTTTGTTTTAGGGTAAAGGAGAGAGGTGTCTTTACCCTTTAATCATTTTCTTAAGGAAAATTTCACACACTTCCTAAAGCAGAGAGACTCCCAAAGCTGCATGCACTCATAACATTCAGTAATGATCAACTCATGGCTAATTTGATTTTAAATTTATCAACACTTCTTCTCTTCTCTGTTGGATTACTTGGAAGGAAATTCCAGAAACTGAGCCAGGCTTGGTGGTACATTCTTGTATCCTAGCTATGTGAGAGACTGAGGCAGGTGGATTCTTGAACCCAGGAGTTTGAGTCTGGCTTGGATAAAGGATACCCATCTCAAAAATAAATAAATAAATAAATAAATAAATAAAATTAGCTAAGTTTTTAAACATAATTAAATATCTAGTCAGTGCATAAATAACCTTGATTTTTCCCCAAATGTTATTTTACATTTGTTTGTTTGGATCAAAATTCACACATTACATTTGGCCTTACCTATGTCCAAATGTATTTCTCAAATTTTCTTCATTCATAGTTTCACTTTCTCTCTCTCTCTCTCTCTCTCTCTCTCTCTCTCTCTCTCTCTCTCTCCCTTCCTCTCTTTCTCTCTCCCTCTCTCTCTCTCTCTCAGAGTGCAGTACTGGGGATTGAACCCAGGAGTGCTTAACAACTGAATCGCATTCCATCCCTTATTTTTTTTTAATCTTGAGACAAGTTCTCACCAAGTGGCTTAGAACCTTACTAAGTTGCTGAGTCTGGTTTCAAACTTACAATCCCCCTGCCTCATGCTGCGGAGTCTAAGAATACAGGCCACCACCTTTTCTATTCCCTTTGAAAGATTTGTTTTCTATAATTTCCCACATTCTGTATTTGGCTGATTACAACCTTGTTATTGATCCATATAACAAGGCATTGTTGTTTCAAAACAACTTATGTAATCTTCCACATTTTGCCTCAACCTTCTTGAATGCACTCAAACTTAACTATGTCATACATATTCCCACCGCAGTGCAACTCCTGAATAGATTCAACATTTGGAGCATCTCCATGTGTTTTTTATTTTAGTTTGACACCCCTAATAAAGATCTGCCTTGGAAGCCAGCTATGGTGGTGCACATCTGTAATCCCAGTGACTTAGGAGGCTGAGGAAGGAGGATTGCAAAGTTTGAAAACAGCCTGGGCAATTTAGTGAGACCCTTTCTCAAAATAAAAAATGAAAAGGACTGCAGATGCAGCTAAGTGGTAGAGTGCTACTGGATTCAATCCCCAGCACCTCAAAAAGGAAAAAGAAAAGAAATGTTTTAGAGAGTAGGGCTGATATAAGGCAGAAAGTGTCCTTCATAACCACCCAGTTGAAGAATTATGTGCTCATTAAAATGTTTTCTTGTCTCATTTGTTGGTTGCATAATACATGTAGTAGGGAAGAATTTCAGTTTACAATCTCAGGTGCATAGCAATTCTATTCTTCATTCTTTTGGGTGGTGATGTTTTGCTTGTATGTTTTTCATTTTTAAAAAATTGGACTGAATCCAGAGCTGGGGGACTGGAAAGGGCTTCTGGTGAGCATTCCACTGTAGACACATTGCCATCTCAATGTCATGTACTGCTTCCCCACATCAGGGAAATGGGGCCAGAGAAGGCTGGGAATCTCAGCAGCCCCTCACTTGGGATCTCAATGCCCCTCAAGGCAACTATGAGCCTATGATGTCTAACAGGCTGACTTTTTCTCTTCCTCCTTCCCCCTAAAAGCTCACCCATCTGCCTTTGGAATCCTTCTTCTAGCCCAGTGGTCTTCACATTTAAAAGCGTGCATTTATCACCCAAAGAACTTGTTGAGAAAGATTCCTGGACCCTACCCTCAGAGATTCTGCTTCTGGAGGTGGAGGTGGGGTGGGGCCTATTAACTCACTTCCAGCAGTTCCCAGGCTCCCCTAAAGATCAGCTTTCTGTCCACTACAAAGAGAGGGAGACCCTAGAACAGCTCCTATTGTCCACTCTGCAAAACTTCTGAAGCAAAGAGACACCAAACCAGCCCTTGTTTGAACTGGGTGTGGGGTGATGTGAGCATAGAAGGGAGAACAAACATATTTGTATTTCAAAGTAAATATTACTAGTTTGTAATTATGAAATTGGGTTCCACTAATAAAACATCATTGATCTGATTTTTTTTAAGCAGCAAGGGCTATATTTAAAGCATAAAGTGGACTCCTGTTCCATTTCCCACCATCAATTTCTGCAGTCCATTTTTACGCAAAAATGGGCAACAACATCTCCAAACTGCTTCCTGCGGAAAGAGGGCAAAGTTGGGGGGAAGTAACCCAAAGTCCTTGTTTTCTGTAAGATGGGGCATGGACAATTAAGGGTATTCAGCATCAGAGCAGTTCAGAGGTCCACAGTGGCTGATCTGATTTAAATGTAGATGATATACCTATGGGAATTTTGTTGAGAATTTTTGGAGAAAAAGAAGATCCTATGTTGATTTAAAACCCAGTTTCCAACTTTGGATTGGGCAGAGGGGAATGAGGGGAGGGAAGGAAAGGGGGCAGAGGGTGGGAAAGATGGACCATTACCCTACATACATGTATGATGGTGTGACTCTAATAGTGCACAACCAGAGAAATAAAAGGTTGTGCTCCATTTGTGTACAATGAATTGAAATGCATTCTCCTGTAGTGTATAACTAAATAGAACAAATAAAATAAATAATAAAATAAAACCCATTTTCCTAGGCAGGGGACTTTTGTGATGGCAGGGATTGCAACTTTTAGATTTTTATACCTTAAGAAACATAGCAATGAACAACAAACGAATGAATTAAAATAGAAAACACGTCCACCTTCATGCAACATGTCCGTATTAAAAAGACTTGAAGGAATATCATGTAAATGTTAATAATGGCTGTTTGGGGTGTTGGTACTACTCTGAGCAAATGAAAATGTTTTTGAATTGATTTTATTTCGCAAAAATGTAAAAATTTTGGTTTTCTACTTCAGACATTCTCTGTAATGCATTTGTATGATTTTATTTACTAATAAAATGTTATGTATGGTGTGTCAAATGCATTCTACTATCATGTATAGAACACATTTTAAAAATGTCTAAAAAGTAAAAATAAAAATAAATTAAATGTTATGAACCAGCCTGAATTGATAGTTTCACAGAAGCTTCCCAGTTCGGTTTGCTGCATGTAGGTGTGTTAGGAGAGCAGTTAGAGGGCAAAGGACACCTCAAAGTACAAGGAACACAACTTTCCTAGACTGTTGTGAGGACTATGACCATTGACCCCCCTCAATGGATTGGCAGAGTACTGAGGAGTTGCCCCAGGGTAAACTTCTACTGGGTTATATTCAAGCCAGAAAATCTAGGGTGGCACCTGAGAAGAAGGAACCTATCTAGACTCATTTCAGTCCAGAATCTAGTCCCACAGTGGCTCCAGAATGAACCAGGTTCTAATAAGGTTCAGGGGTGAGTAGAGGCCCACTTACTAATGAAAGGGCCCACACACATGGCATGGAAGACAGGAAGGGGTAATCTGACAATGTGGGTCATTAGACCACAAACTGGGGCATTATCAAATGTCCTTTTAAGGAGTTGAATCAAACTATGATCAGATCCAAGCCTGGGCAACCGTTTTCACAGTAGCCTATTGTTATTTTTAACATACTAAGTACCTCTTTAGTCTTTGGAACACTGTCAGCCTTAAGAAATGATGAAGAACCTTGATTCTATTCTCCACAAGTTCTCCATGATGAATTTTTCAGAGAAAAATGTCTGCAGTTATTCCTGGGGGGTCCTTACATGACTGCAATATCAATTACAACGGCCTTCCTTTGGATGTGTCAAGTTACTGTGGTAGACTAGGTCATAGTCTTCTAAGAGAAAGGGAATATGAGCCATGTATGTAATTTAAAATGTTTTAGTAGCCACATTGAAAAAGGAAAAAAAAAGGTAAAATTATTTTCAATAATACATTTTGTTCAGTCCAATATTTGCAAGATACTTCAAAATATAAACAATATTCTAAAAATTGAAGTCATTTATTTATTTATTTTTGGTGCTGGGGATTGAACCCCGGAGCACTCAAGCCACTGAGTCACATCCCCAGCCCTATTTTGTATTTTATTTAGAGACAGGGTCTCACTGAATCGCTTAGTGCCTTGCCAGTGCTGAGGCTGGCTTTGAACTCGCGATCCTCCCACCTCAGCCTCCCGAGTCGCTGGGGTTACAGGCTGCACCACCATGCCCAGCTACATTTTTGATACTAAGTCTTGGACAGTCAGTTGTGTGATTTACACTTAGAGCAGATCTCCATGAAGACTAGCCACACTTCAAGTATTGGATACTCACGTGCCTTACTTAATGTGCAGGAGCACGTAAACACGGGGATTTCCTAAGACATTGCTATTATGTCTAATTAGAACACATGCTTTGCTAATGGACTCCTACTGTGCCTTGATGTCCCCACACAGGGGAAAAGATTTGTACTGACATGTGCTGAAGACTCAAGCTTGCCCTCAAGTGCCAAAGACCTTATTTCCCAGGAGTTTCATATACCAAGTATCTTTTGCTTTCAAAATAGAATTCTCTAACATATATTCCTAAATGGATCCATTTTGCTTTACTGACATTTGAAAATTTAGCTCTAATATATGAAAAAATATGTACCAGAGGATGAAAAATTATGAAATTTTAATAAATTGGATATTTAACAGAACACTTGTTTAAAACCTTTTTGCCCTACAGACTATGGCATCCTGCAAACCCCCTAAAGACAAAGATTTGTAGATGGTTGTGAAGAGCTTGTAAACAGGGGCCATCCCCATCATGAGGCCGTCCAGTGATGGTAGCCTGTGTTAGCAGTGCCTGTTTTGGCTTGGATTAGCCCACCATAATGAGAAGCTTCCATTTCCTCAAGTCTGTGAACTGCACTACTCATCTGGAAACAAGTCACACATTTGTTCATTTATACTCATGTAATGAGGACCTTACAAAGAAAAGGCAAGCTTCTTCAACTGGACTCCATTTAATCCTATTTAGATAACCAGTTGTAGCTTTAGAGAGGAACCTGAGAACAAAATAAACAAAAGATGGAATATGGCAAATGCATCTGCCAATTTCAACATGTAACTATCTCCTTCCTTAATTTTCAGTCATTCTTTGGAAATACCTGTTTAAGAGCAGGTAAACAGATACAGCTCCTTTGTGCAGATAACTGTTACATTTGCATTGCTAAGAACTTGTTTCATCTAATTAGCTAATTGTTTGGCATGTAATTACTCCTAATTTTCCCTTAAAATCTTTCTTATTTCTGAAAGGTCAGTAGTGATGTTCCCTCTTTCATTGCTGATTTAATAATCTGAGTTTTCAAAATAAATTTAAAAGGGCTGAGGGTGTAGCTCAGTGGTAGAATGCTTGCCCAGCATAAGCGATGCCATGGATTTCATCCCCTGCACCACAAAAAATAAATCAATAAAAAGAAAATGAGTCCTCCTTCTCTTTTGTCTTGGTCAGTCTAGATAAAGTTCTGTCAACTTGGCAAAGAGCCAATTTTTGGTTTCATAGATTTTCTTTGCTGTCTTTATTCTCTGATTCTTGCATTTCTGCTCCAGGCTTTGATTTGTCCTTCCTTCTGCTTGCTTTAGGTTTTGTTTGCGCTTTTTTTCCACTTTTTTT
>JAJEJO010000704.1:1072070-1087402 GCA_020662805.1 Glaucomys volans | reverse complement strand
TACCTTCTACTCAATTTTGCTGTGAATCTAAAACTGCTCTTAAAAAAAAAAGTCTTAAAAAACTCTATTGGAAGGTACCGTGTACTGAGTAGTACTGCTTATCGCTTGCTCTGCGGTCCGGCACCAATCAGTGAACTCTGGTCTACCATGAGATGAGGAGCTTATTCCAGAATGTAAACCAGTCTATTGTTTCCTTTATCCAAAAAGACTTGCTAGAAAAAGAAAGAAATTCAGCTGAATTGAACAATGTACTTAATGATGTGGGCCATATTTTGTATGAGGTATTGTCTGAGGAGATGCAAAAAGCACACCAATGACAGAGTAGCAGAGATAAGGCATTCATATTTGTGTGACTTTGTACTAGCTAAATTGTAGTAAGTTCCCTAAAGAGATCCAAACAATCAAGAGAGAGTTTCCAAATGGAAAAATGTTGTGATTCTTCCTGCAAACAGTGAATTTGAAGTAAACTTGGGTGGCTAAAATTTGGATAGAGTGGCTAGGGGTGAAGTGGAAAGGCACTGAGTTAGAACAAAAATGGGGAAATGAGGATTGTGTTTGGAGACTAGTAAGTGGTCAGCTTTGAATGGAAAATAGGATATACAAGTTAAATTGGGTGCAAGTGTTTGAGACCATATTCTAAAGGACTTGAATTTCATACCATGGAGTTTGTCTTCCATTTGGTGCACATTAGGGACCTTTTTTATTTTTATTTATTTATTTATTTGTTTGTTTGTTTATTTATTTTTGCAGTGCTGGAGATTAAACCTGTGACCTAGACAAGTGCTTTACCACTGAGCCACATCCCTGGCCCACCCACTGGCATTTTTGAAGTAGGGAGTGACATGGTTTCAACTGTGATCTGCAGAATTAACCCCATACCATTAAAGAGAAGTCATCTGAAGAGGAAGACAGGGGAGTGAAAGGACTAATTGGAATGGTATTTAAATATTAAGCGAGGGGCTGAACCAAGTGGTGGCAGTGGGATCCCAATGGAATGGTGACACTTAAGCAGATAAGATGGAGGCAACACTCACAGGCCTTGAAAATGGCTCAAATATTAACAAGAGAAGGAAAGAGTGCCGGAAGGATGATGGTGCAAAAACCAAGGTAGGAAAGGACAGGAAGAACTGGTTTGGTGGGAAGATGATTTGGGCTTGGGTCAGGCTTGAGGTGCTTGGCAAGACATCCAAGCAGAAATTTGCACAGACAATGTAGGTCAGCAACCTGAGAGCCAGGTGAATTCTAGAGGTCCGGATTTGACAGGTAACAGGGCAAAGATGATTGGGGAGCCATGAGGACTGAGATGCTCAGCAAGAAAGACTACTTGAATAAAGAAGAGGTTTTTACCAGGAGACAACCTTGGTGGTGTGCGGGAAGGAAGAGGGAATCATAAAAGAATGAAGAAGATTCATTAAAAATGGCAGATATGTCGCGCGTGACCGTGCACACCTGCAATGTCAGCTACTCAGGAGGCTGAGGCAGGAGAAGTGAAAGTTGGAGGCCCATCTGGGCAACTTAGGGAAATTCTATCTCCAAATAAAAATATAGGGCTGGAGATGGAGCTCAGTGATAAAGCACCTGCCTAGTATGCGTGAGGCTGTGGGTTCTAACTCCACTACTGCACATGTGCACAGGTACACACACACACACACACACACACACACACAAGACAGGTAAATGTTCAGGGAAGAAGACTCCAAAGAACACAGCCTCATGGAATCCTGAGTGGTACAGGTTCAGAAGGCAATGGTGAAAGAGGCCATTTTCTGCCAAGACTCAGTATTGGGGTGATAAGTATGTGCTACTTTAGGTGAGGGTGAGACAAAGGAAGCGGCCGGAGAAGAAGGAGGTGCATTTCTTTCTTCGATACAAGGGAAAAGGATGAAAAGGTAAATGTGGACACAAAGACATATTAATATGCAGGGGCAGGAAGCTGAAGGCCTTCTTGGCAGGTGATTCACTCTTGTGAATAGGAAGTAAGGTCAGAAGAAACTAGATGGGGAAGGTGTTAGGATTTGAGAATGAGGAAAAGGGTTGAAACACCTGCAGGGAATGAGATGGGGTGCCACCAGAAATGGGTGAACAGATTTCTAATGACCATTGAGAGCCCAACTGAATGTAGAGCCAAGAATGTGCAGTCAAACCCATTGGTACCATTATCCCGCGAAGCAGAGAGCAGAGAGTGCAATATCCCAAGACACGATCTATTAAGTCATCTATATATTTTACATTTACAGTAGGTTCATACTTTATTCATTATTGCATTTCCAATACCCAATACAATCATCACACTGATAACTTGAAATTTAGTGAACAAACGAATGGAATGTGCAGCAAGGTCAAAGTTCTCACTAACTGCTACCATACGGCAGAGGAAGATAACAGGAGAGAAGCAGCGTTGTTAGTAAGGCTGAGTTGGTGCTCTGGCAGCAGCTGCCCTATTTCCACATGCTAGCGAGAAGGCACCGGGTGGGTGAGGTGGCACATGCCTGTAATCTCAGTGACTTGGGAGGCTGAGGCAGGAGGATTGCAAGTTCAGAGCAATTTAGTGAGGCCCTAAGCAACTTAGGTCCTCAGTGGTAAGTGCCCCAGGGTTCAATCCCTCATAAGAGAGAGAGAGAGAGAGGGCACTGGCGGAAACTTGTGTCCCCCTCCCCTGACCCACAGAGTTCATAAGCGATTCATAAAAGCCCCCACCTTCCACTCCTTTGTCACATGCTTACCTTGCAATCTTAATCCCTAATTTGACTTTCTGAGATCTAACAAGTATAACATCAAGGCCACAATCATGGTTCACTACAAAGATTTTATCTTCTTTTAACATTAATAAATTGGCAAGATGGCTTATAAATGTCTTGTGAACAAATTCATGGGAAACCCTGATTCATGGGCGAGTTAATAAAACAAGCTCTAAAGCTTCAAACCTGGGCATCAGCATCCGGATCAGAGACAATTTACTGTAATTATCCTTCTTCCAGAAACTTTCTTTCTATATTGCTAAACCTGAGATCAAGAAATACAGAATTTGAAACTCAACTTCCACTAGGAGTATCTTATAGTTTAGTAAAGGACAGGGGCTTCTGGTGAAAAAAAAATTACAGACCCCCACCAGGATGACATAAAACAAAATCAATAATCATTTAGATATTATGCAAACATTTATAGTCTACAGACATAAATGATCAGAATTTCATGATTATAGGAAGAATATGCTCTTAAGGATAGGTGACCTTGGACTTGTTATAGCCATAGACTGCCTCTCAGAGATCTCAAACCACAGGAGGTTTAATTGCCCATGACTGCTGACTGGGAGATTTAGTTAAGGATGCTAAAGAAGTTTCCAGAAGACATGGACTTCTTCTGACCACCACATTTGGTTTGAGGGCTCTTTGGCCCTGTAGAACCTTCCTTAGATCACACACAGGTCTAGGGCTCCTTTAGCCAATCTTTCTTCCCTCTCTCCTTCACTGGGGGTCACACTTGCATGGGGTCTACTGTGGCTCTCAACCTTTTGCGGCTTCCTCCTCATTATCTCTCACAGGCATAATAAGATCCTTGCAACCTTCATCTCACCTTGAAGTCTGCTTCTTGGAGGACCTGGACTGGCATAGAACTTGTGTATCAGAGTCCAGAGGCAAAGAAGGGCTGATGGCTCCAGCCACTGCATAGGCTGATGCATTTGGAAATCAGTAAAACATCGTTAGCAACCAAGCAAATATGCCTGCAAATCTTTTTCCTCTTCCCTCTCACTGAGAAATGGTTAGTTCTAGAGCAGTTGGCCAGAAGCAGAAACGGATGACCTAAGTTGAGAACCTCGGAGCTGTTTTGCCAGCCTTGGGGACCTGCTTCCTGCGCTCCCTCTGAGAGAGTGAACTAGAAAACAGCCCCTAGTGTTCAGTGCATCTGCAGTGCGGGGCAGGACCATCACCAAGCGGAATGTGGGGGGAGGAGAAGCAAGCTGAGCAGAGCCAGCAGATGCCTAAACTGTCACACATCACAAAACCATTTCTAGGGCTTCCCAAACCACACCTAGGCAGAACAAGTGTTATTTTCCTGTCTCTGTCTTGGCAATCAATATCTGACAGTTCTGCAGGGGAAGAGGATCTGGCAAGTTCCTCCTTTCCATTTTCCAGATGAAGAGATAAAGGGGTGGTCTCTGTGAGTTAAGACATGGCTGGAGAGCACATTCCTGTGACCAGGCCACTGGTCCGTTGGGTGTGTCTGATTGGGATCCACTTCCTGTTTTTCTGGTAAGAGCACCACCACTTTTTTTCTATACTGAATATAGTCTTGATGGATGTCAATCAAGGTTTTTCTTCTTTTGGTCAAGGGGTTAGACAAGTGACTCATTAGTTAAAGCAAGGTGACACTCTCAGTATCTATCTATCTATCGTCTATCTATCTATCTATCAATCAATCAATCAATCATCTATCTATCAATCATCTACCTGAAGAACAGCAGCACAAACCAGAGATGGTTGGAGAAGTTTCCTTTAGGATCCAGGACTTGTAAGGGGCCCTCTCTTGGCCCTAGCAGAAGTCAAAAGCTTCAACTTTCTTTCAAGCCTATGGCCATCCCCAAAGCCTTCAAAATGTTCCTTTCTTTAGCTGATCAGAAGTAGTTTCCACTGGTTGTGTTGTATTCCACCTTTTAAGAGAATCCACCAATACAAAACTAGAAAGGGACGGCAAGTAGACACTGAAGTTTGTCCCCCACAAGCAGGCAACTTCCTTTGTGAAAGCACTGTCACATTCAGTGTCTCATCTGGACTTCTCAAGATCGTCGTCATCATATTCATGGGTAAGCAGCCTGTCCAGGGTTGCGTAATGAAGGGTTGACACATAGTCAGATCTGGCTGACTCAGCAATGCTGTCCTGGGATCTCTGAAACCACTCCTTAGGGGGCTCACCTTGGACTCAGATTATGATTTGGCCTTCCCTACTTCTACCCTTCAGGACCTGGCGGGGAGGGCTCCTCTAGGTCTCCATTTCCATGTCTGTTGGAACCTGACTCTTAATTGCTGCTCTTTCCTTTCTCAAATTTTCTCTTTTTATGAGAAAATGTGGGTAGAAGATAGAATGTAAGAACAACTAGCATTTCCCTCTGCACTTAACATGTGCCAGACCCCATTCTCAGGGATAAATGTGTTAACTAACTCAATTCTCAAAACAGCCTGATGAGGTAGACACTGTGTTGACCCATTTTACAAGGGAGAAAGCTAAGGCCCTAAAAGATTTGAGAGATTTGACAGAGATCACATGACTACTGAGGGGCAGATCTGCCAACCTGCCACACATTCTTCTCTGTGACAGAGCCCCCATGAGGACTTGGGTTTGTTGTTGCTCACTGTGGTGTCTACTCTGTGCTTGGTATGCAGTAGATACTCAGCAAATGTTAAAATCGATAAACAAACAAGTTAAAAATGGAGAAAAATAATAAATGATTAATAGAAGGGGGAAGGGAACCTGATTTTCTCCAAATCTAATTCTGTGATTTGCCAGTTTTCCTGAAGCTCATTTGGGTTCTCATTATTTCTCAAGTGGACTCTTTGTGCTTTAATGAAATTTCTGAATAAGCCGCCCTTTTTCCAGGTGATATGAATATATGATTTCTGAATCTGCTTCATTTCTCTCTTTCTTCTTTCAGGTATCTAACTATCTAAGAATATTTAGATGAAGAGTGGGTGTAGTTTATTTTACCAGGGTTTAGATAAGAGTCTTGGGGTTGTAAATGTCGTGTTACAGCTCACATTACTAGGTTCAAATGGGGAGTTTCTATGACCAATTCACTGCGGGGAAAACCCGTGGGGAAAACCCGAGAAAACTTTCTTTTGTGATACGCTGGCATCCACTCAGAGGGAGCAAGCTTCAGAGCATGCCCGAAAGACAGCAGGAAATGAGAATCCTGTGTCAGACTTCCTGGGAAGAGAGATGGCCGAGGAGATGGTTTATATTGATTCATGGACAATAATCAAAGGTTGGCTAGATAGGCAGGCATCTGGGAAATAAAAGATCAAGGACAAGGAGTTCTGGGAAGGAAGATGTGAGTGGATATTTTGGAACAGCCCCAGAGTTTGAAGACATATGTATATGCAGCTTCAATAGACCCTAAAAATCAGAGAACCAGTTGCCACACTCTGAGGTGTCAGTCAGCCTCTTCTCCCAGGGCCCCTACCTTTGCCCAATCGAGATAGGGATGTGGGTAACACACGGACTCCACAACCTGTACCTCCTTTCACAAGGCTGATCCAGCTACTGTGATTGTGACTCCCGTGCACTGGATCTTCAAAAAACAAAGGCTGATGCTGAGTCCCAGTATTGTACCGAGAGGGACCAATGATCCACCAGGTGGGCAGGTTTATGAAAGGGAACTGTCATTGACCACTATGGCTCTTCATGACCTTGGACCAAAAGGCTGGGGTGATTGATCTTGATCGCCAAGGCAGAAAGGACTCCTGCAACACAAAGTAGGTTCAGAACAGCTCGTAGTTAAATTTAATGAAAGACTATGAGCACCAATGAAAGTAAGACTGTAAAGGAAGAAGACCTTTCAGGAATGAGGGTATGAGCCACTCCTCTAGGTAATGAGCCTTATGTGAACTGCTAACCAAAATTTAAAAGAACATGGAATGAATGTGGAAGAGGAAAGTTCTGATCAGCAACTGTGACCTTGTGGCCAGCGTGTAACAAAAGACTGTAGTGGTTGTTAAATTTTCTTCCTTTCTTCTTGTTTATGTCTTTATTTGCATTAATCAAAAATCTTCCTGCTCCTTTCTCATTGCTTCACAGGAGCGTGGGTGGTGGCTAACTTTACAATTTGGTCTTTGGGTTACCAAATATCCTGGCAGAAATTAGTATCACAGAAAGTGGGATACAATGGCTGATGGGACTTTTTGTCTCCTTTCACGCAGAGACAGAGAGTGTCTTTGTGCAAAGTGTAATTGCATCTTGAAATTGGAAGCATGAGGCTTGTCATTGGATGGATGCTTAGATGTGTATTGAAGAGTACAGATGCAGAATACTCAAAGGTGCAGACTGTGCCAATTGGTGACCAATTGTTTCTTACATTCACAATGGTTCTTTGCTATTTGATTCTGTAATGTTAACTTGGAAACCTACAAATTCTTTTGGAATATCAATCTGGGAATCCCAGATTCTCTTGCTAGTCAACTTCCTGTTAACTGCTGCCAGTAGGAGGCACTGATGGAAGACCCAAAGGTAGGAGAGGAGGAGAAACTACTTCTTTAGTAGGTAAAATCCCATACATAGTCAGGGGGGGCCTATACTCAAATTAACTATAATAAAACACATAATCAGCTTTTTCTGATATTTGAGACTTATATTTGGAGTTTCCAACTGATTTAAGAATTAGAAAAACAAATTACAAAGTACTAAGAACACAAGCCCGTATATTATCCTTATCACATCACCAACACTTTCACCAGGTTTACCCTGGAAATTCTGACAGTTCTGTTTTAGCAAGACTTGGGAACATTATCTACCCTGTAGGTCATTGAGCATTCCTCGTTTATTAAAATGTGTAAAGAGAGCATGCATTTTTTTCTCTGAGGTAACATTGAGAGTCACTTTGATCTCTGTTGAATTCCTCTGAAAGAACTTGAAGTCTTTGTTGGCATCAGAAAAGACAAAGTTGTGAGTGTTTGATAGTTATTTGGTATTTGGCCTCTTTTCGCTGAAACAATGGTGTCTTTGTAGATTCATGTATTATTAATATTTGGTGAGTAACTGCACATAAAGATCTGTGAAAAGAAAACTTTAAAAATAATCTTGTTTGCACAATTTTGTGAGAGTATTAAATGCTACTGAATTTCACACTTTAAAATGGCTAAATTCTCTTGTGGCAATTTTACTTCAATAAAAACGTGTTTTTAAAGTACTTTTTCATATTGAACAATTTATTTGATTGTAATTTCACCTACATTCAAAGATATTTAAGAGATTTTTAACCACCTGCTTCAGCTTATCTTTATGCCAAGAGCCACTTGAGAACTCTTAGATCTTGGGCAGTTTTTAATCTTCTGTGAAGCTCATGATTTTTAATCACATAATAGATGAAACAAGATGTGAAGGACTCACTTGCTGTAGCTCCTGAACTACTTCAAAGGATGAAAACAATCAAGGGTGAAAAAATGCATAGAAGTCTCAAGATACTTTCTTATGAGTGCTCAAAAAAAAACTTTAAATTTGTATGAAATCAGTAAAAAGGATTTTGGAAAAATATTAAATTCTGCAGAGATTTGTTAAGATAGTTATAATAAAATATTACATGAATGTAAACAGCTCTGAATTTTTCTCAATATTACTTTTTTTATTATTTCTGTGTCTATATATATAGCAGATTGTTCTTTTTCCAAAATAAAGCTATTTAGAGGAAAATAACATCTAACAGGACGAGCATTAGTCTTCTTCATATGTTGTTAAAGATTTTCTAATGTCTCATTATGAGGATTATCATTTTAAGTTAAATAATTTAAATTGATGTGTATTAGCAAAATATATCCCTAGAGGATTATATTTTACCTTTAGTGCAGATTTCAAGTTTCAAAATATATAGTCCTTTTTGGTTTGCTTTATTAAAAATCTTATTTCCTTAGTAGTCATGCCAGTTCATAGCAAGAAAACTCTTTTTATCATATGCAGGTGAGATAGGCTACATCATAATTTTCTTTCTTCACATTTTTATTATTTAGGTCTCTGTTCTACAAAATAAATTTGCCTTTGTTATTGTTTGAATACGAGGTGTCTCCCCACTGCTCCTGTGTTAATGCAGGAATATTAGGAGATAAAGTGATTGGATTGTGAGAGTTGTAACCTAACCAGTCCATTCTAGTTTGAATGAACTGGACTAAGTGGTAACTGTGGGCAGGTGGGGCATGGCTGGAGAAGGTTGGTACTGGGGGTGTACCTTGGAAGGGGCGTTCTTCCTTGCACCTCTTTCTTCCCTCTCTTTGCTTTCTGACCCCACAATGAGCTGAGCAGCATTTCTCCATTGGCTCTTCTGCTATGATATGCTGATTCACGTGAGCCAATAGCAATGGAGTCAGCCATCCATGGACTGAGACTGCTAAAACTCTAAGCTACCAAATAAATTTAGTTGTTCTTGTTGAGTAGTTTGGTCACAGTGACAAATAGCTGTCTAAAATAGAGATTGATACCAGGAGCGAGGTTGTTGCTGTGACTAAAATGACCATGTGGTTCAGAAATTTTTGGAGATGGTTTGTGGGAGGAATTTGGGAAAGTTTAGAGATGCAGACTGGAAAATCTTTTAAATGTGGTAAACACAGCTTGATGGGTGATTCTGGTGGAAGCTCAGTAGGCCAAAATACCATTAGGAATGCTGACCATGCTCATGCGGTTTCAAAGGGGAACAAGGACTCTACTGGAAATTGGACTAGAGGTCACACTCATGGTATATTCTGGCAAAGAACTTGTCTACATTTTTTCCATGTCCTGAGACTTTACATAACATTGAATTTAAAGGTGATGGACTAATTAATCTAATGAAAACAAATTGAAGGCAGCTCAACATTCTGTCAGTGGCATGAATATTGCTTGCAGATTTTAGCTGATTTACTATAAGAATCTGGACTGAAAAAAAAAAACAAAAAAAATTAAATTACTTTTAAAACTCGCAACTTGGCCATATAAGTGAATGTAAGACTGGGGCCAAGGAAGCTGTACTTCTTTAAAAGTTTATAACCCCTAAAGAGATGCTAAGTACTTTCCACAGATTCACTTGGAAAGATGTCTTGGGTCTCTCAGGAATTTTCACCATACCCACTGTAGGCTCAAGTGCATAGAAGGGAAAAAATCATTTGAGAAGAGATCGTGGGGGTATCCACTTGCACAGAGTATCTTAAGAAGTTGCTTTACCATATTCAGCCACACAGAGACTCAGAGACACTACAGACATGATCCCAGGGAACTCAGCTACTGCAGCAATCTGACAGCAGACTGGCAGCACCATCGATGTGGTGCTGGTTCTGCAGGATTGCAGAATGTTTGAATTAAGGGATCATGGAGGCTTCCACGAGATTTCAAAGAAAAGTCTGGGAGGCCAGGCAAAGTGTATCAGGATCAGAATCTCTGCAGGTTGCCCCTTAAAGGGCAATTTGTGAAGCTGTGAAGGTGAAGCTCAAGCAGGAATGGAGAGCCCAGGAATTAAGAGATACCAGCAATATGGGCTGTCCACTGAGAAAACCTGCTGACTGTGGAGAGAGTCAGTGTACATGGGCCCTTTTTCAACCAGGCACTGCAACTGACCAGGCCACATATATCCAATATACAATGGACAGAGTAAACATTCCCATTCCAAGTGGAGGATAGAGGAATAGAAAGAAGAAATGGGACCAAAACGGGACTAAAACCCAGGGAGGCAAACAGGTCTTATAACTTTGCATACAGCATCTGGAACATCTGGCATCTCTTAACTGCTGGGCTCTCCACATATGTAACTTGCTTTTGATATTTACAGGGGCTCACAGTCCAGAGCTTGCCTTGAATCTCAGAGGAGATTTTAGATTTGGACTTTGGATAATGCTGGAATTGCTATGGGATTCTTGGAGGTGGACTTAATATATTTTGCTTTGTGAGATGGTCATGAGTTTTGGCCAGGAGGGCCAGGAGTGAAACACTAAGGTTAACAACAGTTCCTGTGTTAATGCAGAAATGTTTGGAGATAAAGTGATTGGATTGTGACCTATAACCTAATCAGTCCATCCTAGTTTGAATGGACTGGACTGGGTGGTAACTGAAGGCAGGTCCAGGATAGCCTGGAGGAGGTAAGTCACTAGGAGTGTGCCTTGGATGGGGTTGCTCTATCCTGTGGCCATTTCTCCCCTCTACCTATTTCCTGAGACCACCATGGGCAGCTTTCCTAAACTGGGCCCTTTGGGGATGATGTGCTGCCTCAGCGTGGGCTCAGAGTAATGGAGTTGGCCCTGTATGGACTGAACCTCTGAAAGTATGAGCACCAAATAAGTGGGTTTTTTTCCTCTAAGTTGTTCTTGTCAGGTATTTTGGTCACAATGATGAAAGCAGACTAAAACAGCACTATTCATTTGGCATTATTATTTTAAAATCTTCCCTGGCCACCTCATTTAATTGAATTGAGTAAGGTCCAGTTCATTCAAGCAAACTGAGTTGTTTGTTTGGTACCAGGAATTGAACCCAGAAGCACTTAACCACTCAGCCACATCCTGATCCCTTTTTATTTCTTATTTAGAGACAACATCTTGCTAAGTTGCTTAGGGCCTCACTAAGTTGCTGAGGCTGGCTATGAACTTGAGATGCTCCTGTCTCAGACTTCTAAGCCTCTGGGATTACAGGCTTGCATCACTGTGCTCAGACCAAATTTTTTTTTTTTTTAAATTGAATTCTAACCTTCAGCTCTTATTCATTTTTTGTATGCTATCAATATATACTATACTAGTTTCCTAATGCTACTGTAATGAATTACCACAAACTCAGTGCCTTAAAACCACACTAATGTATTATCTTACCATTCTGGAGGTCAGACTTCTGACAGAGTTCAAGGAGCTAGAACTGAGGAGTCAGCCATGTTTCTTTGTGGGGCTCTAGGGAAGATTCCCTGTCCTGGCCTTCCCAGATTTGAGAAGCTGCCCACATTCTTTGGCTCATGTCTCTCTTCTATCTTGGAAGCCAACAATGGCTGGTTCAGTCCTTCTCACATTCCAATTCTCAGATGTCCCTCTTTCACTTACAAGAATCCTTGTGATTACATTAGGCCCACCTAGATAATTAATCCAGAATAATCTCAAGAGCATGTGCATGGGCAAAGTTCCTTTTGCCATGTTAGGTAACCTAGTCACACATCTTGAGGATTAGAATGTAGACATCTTTGGGGAAATCCTTATCCTGCTTATCTCTTGTATGGGAAGAAAGAAAAAAGGTAGGAAAGAAAAGAGAAGAGGGAAATACCAATTTTGTTCTTAAAAAAAAAACTTGATTAGATGAAGGGAAATAAGGGGAATGGGAATAGAAAAGACAGTAGAATGAATCAGACATTACTTTCCTATGTTCATATGTAAATACAGGATCAGTGTAACACCACATCATGAACAGCCACAAGAATGGGAAGTTAGGCTCCATGCATGTATATGTCAAAATACATGCTACTGTCTTGTGTATCTAAAAAGAACAAATAAAAAAATTAAATTAAAAAATCTGAAGTAAGATGTTTATATCTTTTCAATCTGGATGATGTTTACATTAATGGATGTACGTGATATGTTGATATAGTTTATAATTTAAAAAAAAAACAGGTAAAATCCAGGAACTTCTCAATGTTGATTAAGTTGAACTAACTCCAGTTTGATTTTGTTATTATAAAGAAAATAGTTTTCCCTAACAATTACAAAGCTTATTGGAAAGTGAATGAAATTTTAAAAAAAATTTTACACTTGTTAGAGTTAGCTTTGCCCAACATTTAGATTGCTTTTCAGAACAAACATTTTTGCATTTAGCACCCAAATTGATATCTTAGTTCAAAGAGTTGATCTTTTCTGATTCAAGAAGGTAACTCTTTGGTTAGTTGTAGGATTTGTATATTAACTTGACCCAGAGAAATGGCAGGAAGAATCAAAAAAAGATCTATTCATTGAAGATACTTGCCAGGTATTGGGGAAATTAATCTATACATATCAATTCTAAGACAAAGACAAAGAAAACTACCAGATTTCGAAGAAAAGGATAAAATCTGAAATACCCCTACTGGCAAAGAGTCACATAACTTACAAAAACAAAAGAATAAGTCTGGCATCCAACTTTTCAAAGCCAACATACAAGCAAAGCAATGATGGACATCATTTTTAAAATCTGGGCTGTTGATGCTGCTCAGAGGCAGTGCCTACCTAGTGCACTTGCGGCCCTGGGTTGGGTCCCCTGGATTCAATCCCCAGAATTGCAAAACAAAATGAAACAATGAAAGAAAGTGTGGTAATAATTTACAGACATCTGCACCCATTGAACTTTCTTGAGGGATATTCTGGAGGATGACTATTGTCTAACTAACTCCTGACTAGGAAAAATTTACTAAACAGACTGATGATGAGCATTTAAAAATATATAAACGTGCAGCTAGTTGGGAAGCTGAGGAACACCCAGACAACTTAGTGGGACCCTGTTGCAAAATAAAAAGTAGTAAAAGGATGCAGCTCGCTGATGAAACACCTCTGACTTTAATCCCTAGTACCATAAATAAGTAAATTAATTAAAAGAAAAATAAAAATGCACAAACACATTTAAGCAAAAATGGTGCAAAGGTGAAAGATCAATCTACAGATTTATATGCAATTATAAAGCAGAAATAAGGCAACTCAATGGTGGAACAAAGCAGCAGAGAAAAAGAAACGCAGAATAAGCTCATTGGTTACTATAGACAATAGGTGCGCTTTAAAGCATACTGAGTTTTTTAGCAGGTTTTTTTTGTTTGTTTGTTTTGTTTTGCTTTTGTTTTTGTTTTTGGTACTGGGGATTGAACCCAGGGGCACTCAACCACTAAGCCACATCCCCAGCCCTATTTTGTGTTTTATTTAGAGAAAGGGTCTCACTGAGTTGGTTAGGGCCTCGCTAAGTTGCTGAGGCTGGCTTTGAACTCGCAATCCTCCTGCCTCAGCCTCCCAAGTGCTGGGATTACAGTCCTGCAACCACCGTGCCCGGCTTTTAGCAGTTTTAAAGCATACTGAACCAGATAGTAAAAGTCAAACAAGAAAATGGGAGCAAGTGCATTTTAAAAATCACATGGTTCTAGTATGGTGGAATAACAGCTGGAATTTACTCTCTCATTCAAGACAACCTAAGCAAAGGCAAACTATGTGAAAAAATTGTTTTAGGACTTGCACATCAAGTAATAAAGGACAGTGATTCCTAAGAGGGGGAAAAACATAAGGTGAGAATGGTGAGTCCACAGCTTATCCTCTGGAGAGTCTCCAGGTTGTGTTGCAAGGAGGGAATCCCAGGTGGAATAGGTGGAGCCAAGAGATTTACCAGAGTTAGAAGGCAAAACTTGGAATCCAGGGAGGTCAAGACAGCCAGAGTTTGCAGGAAAAATTATCAGAGAGGGGAGAGCTACATGTTTGAACGTGTGGGTGTGCAGATACTCATATACACAGCTCTAAAGATCTGCAAAGGATATGTATATCTAGTTAAGGATTGATCAGTGCATGAATATTAGGAAATTATCTAAGGCTATGGGACAAATCACCTGGAAGACTGAGTGGGAATAATCTTTGAGTCTCTCACAGGACTCGGAATCGTTCCAATACTCACCAACCTGGAAAAAACAAACACTCATAACTTATGGCACATTGAATAGAACACTCAGGAGGTTATTGCCTCAAAAGGTTAATTATTAGCCTTATACTTTTAAAGAGTGTTTTGGTCCCTCTGATCAATCTTTTAAAAAAAGATTTGAAAGGATCAAGCTGTTTCTAAATAATTGAAGTTCATTACAGAACAAAGCTCAAGAATATTTATAGAAATACAAGCCAGGCTTGGTGGCTCACATCTAAAATCCCAGTGGCTCAGGAGGTTGAGGCAGAACGATCTTGAGTTCAAAGCCAGCCTCAGCAAAAGGGAGGTGCTAAGCAATTCAGTGAGACCCTGTCTCTAAATAAAAAAATACAAAAATAGGGCTGGGGATATGGCTCAGTGGTTGAGTGTGCCTGAGTTCAATCCCTGGTACCCATCCAAAAAAAAAAAAAAGAGTATTTATAGAAATACAAAAACATCTAATACCCAAAAATATAAAATATCTATCATCTAATAAAAAAAATTACGAGGCATGCAAAGAAGCAGGAAAATATAACCCATATTGAAGGGGAAAATGATTCAATAGAAGCAGACCCAGAAATGACACGATGATAGAATCAGTAGAAAAGTAAACAGTAACACATGAACTATTTTATACATTCTAGAAGGAAGATGAATTTGCATTTATAAGCTGGGCAAATATTTGTTTGTGGGGCAACTGCACAGAATATTTGAAGCCAGGATTGTTGTTAAGAACTGCAGATACACAAATATTTCACCTAACTTCAGGGCTGGCTTTCAACTAGCACATTTGCAAATACCAGGCTGGTAGAAGAAGATGGCACTGTACCGCTTACTCTCCAAACATGCTCTGCCTGGGCAGGAATTTGAGGTGCTGACTTGAGGTTGTATTTGCTTGTGCTGTATTCAGAATGTAATTTAGTAAGAAAACGTGGAAGGGGGAAAAAAAAGAAGGACGATAAATGATTGAAAGTGTTACAGTGTAAGATATAGACGATGCAATCTTTCCTACCATCTGG